>SNQN01000618.1:16605-70734 GCA_008642245.1 Bassia scoparia
AAAAAAAAAGAGAGAGATAACCACGATAGGACAATGTGCATTATCCTCACACAACGTCGTGGTGCCCTTCACAAAAAAAAATAAATAAAAAATAAAAAATTCAAAAAAAAAAAATCAAAAAAATTCAAAAAAAATCAAAAACCGAGAAGGGCACTGCATACCATCCACCCTAGGAAGATCGAACAATGGGAATGGAATGCATTGACACTTATCCATTACAATCAATGACCAAGGAAGGTCACAGTTATTTCTTGAAACCGCGGGTGAATCGTCCCAAGCCCTTCGCCACCAAAGAAGTGGCCCTCAGCCCCAGCTCCACAACTCAGCCTCTCCTATCACCCCTTCATGATCCTCAGCCACCAACTCCAAACACCTTCCCCACCTTCATCACCTTCATCAGCCACCAACACCACACACCAATCAGCCATCACAAAAACCTACCTCCTCCTACCTCGACCCAACATCAAAATGGTCCCCTCCACCAACAAGAAAAGCTCAAAAAGCCTAGAGCGAGCAAGTTCAAAACAGACTTGAACCACAGATCAAAGGACCGTGGACTCGACACCAACTGACAAGCTACCGATGAAAAGGCAATCAAAAAAGCACCGGACCCACCTTCTAGCCAAGACCAACCTCTCTTGCCCAACCTTGCAACAAGACGCCAAGGGATTTCTCAGCGAAGACATACCCAGTTCAGCGACTGATGAACCCCCTCGATCCATGATAAAGGGATTAAAGACCACCATGGCGCTTAAGAGGAATGACTCCGCTTTGTTTCCGATGCGTCTTCCCGCCTTTTCCCATTGAACCGACGTCGAAGTGTATCTTTCACTTCCTAGAAAAATGTACCTTGCGAAGACTCGTCCACGCATTCATGCAACGATACATAGGGTACATCAGACCCAACAATCCCAGAGCGGAAACCTCAGAAAGGGAGAGAACGAGTGGAGTTCACATACCTATCGACTACATGATGAGGAGACTTGACTGCACCCAGTCCTCCGCGCCTACTGAAGAAGAGATGTCAAGACCCATTTCGAACCTAGTCCAGAATACAAAGATCATCTCAAATAGCGAGGCTCTACTGACATCGAAAGGTACGACTTGGGGGACATAGAGAATAGCTGTACAGGATCACATGGTCAGGGTGGAGTCTAAGCTTAGGATCGAGTCGGAAGACCTTTCCCTAAATATTATCTTTCTTTTCAATTAGAGTACTGAGGGTCATTAGGTTAGGAGATCAAATTCGCATCAACCTCAATGTAAAATCTTTGACCATTATAAAAAGTTCTAGCCGCCCCATAAGTTGTGCTTCTAACTTAATGGAATCAACTAATGATCTGACGTCGCCGACAATCATGGACATTGCCAACAGAGAGCCCTTCTTTCAAGCTCCACCAAAACAACCGTCTTCCCCTCCATTTCCCTCATCACTCAATCAGAACCCTGCAACCGGCAAGCCATACAAACACTAGCTCCGCCTACCATCGTTCACACACACCATCTGCCTAACCCCTAGACTCAACGTCGCGTAGAAAGACATTCAAGAAAAAAAGCAAGAATAATGAGTCAAAAGCAAAAGCAAAAAGAAGATCAAATGCATCTACACAAGGCAAAGCAAATCCAAACACCAATGCAATCAAAGTTCCAAAGATGCCAGATTCAAAAAAAAGCAAAAGTCTGACAGCACACGGCGCACCGTGGTACCAACTTCAGGATCATCAGACTTTGCAACCTCAAACCACACCACACATGTACACCACAAAAGCCATCCTCACCACGACCACATTGCCACCCACCCACTCCTCACGCACAGCGCACACCCGACGCCTGATCCGTAAGGCGATACGTATAGAAGCCTCATCCGAGTCACGACCCAAAACAAATTCAAGTCTGATGTCCAAGCATATTTGACTATCCCTGAAAGTAGCACCACCAGCAATCTCATAGTACCGAACCACCGATAGCGACCGCGAGTGAACACGCTACACACTCGCCCAAACACATCAAATCATTCACTTATCAACCCCCACACTCTCCACAGGTCAACCCCACCCCACACACAGCCACCCCAAAAGTAGCCGCGTCTTCACTGGAACGCACTAGCCTATCCTCCCATCACCCTAAGCGCTCCTCCCCTCACGCCGATACCCCTTTACGCTACTCCCCAACTGCATGCAGTTAGCATGCACCTCCCAAAGCATCGCTATGCACACATACCCACACGATTCTCCCTCCTCCTAGCACAATCGCGATTGCACTGATATGCGGACGAATCAAAATCACAATCCCTCATCCTCTCGCTCCATAGCATCCCACGCTCACGCAATTCACTGTTGGGCACATCTTCAATCCTCAATCATTTAATTCACTGACCACACAAAAAGCAAGCCAACCCAGGACGCAACACACAACATTCTTTGCGCTTAATCCAACCATTGCCGCTAGACCTCGAAGCCATCCAAGCTGGGGGCTCCCCCCACCTACCAACCATCAACGCCACAAAGCAAGCCATCCCACACAGCCCAACAACACACAATGGGGGGAGCCACTGGCTCACAACCGTTGCCTCAATGGGCCTCTGAGAACGCTCAATCACCACACAGCTACACATAATAGTCTACTCTCCGGCCATGATCAAGCATTAGATTAAGAATAGACTAGCATTTCGCAGCGCCTTCCAGAACGTCATCATGCAGTGAGCATGACATACATCAAGTCACTGCCATCCTCAGCAAACACCTAACTTGCACATAACGATTTGCACAATGCACAAACACATCACAATACATGCACATTGCAAAACCCGTCACACGAGGCTAGGCCCCCATCTACATGCATTGGCTGCACACCGCTATACGGCAGGTCATCGCTAATCGCGATCGTTGCTACAGCGCAACATTCTTCTCCGAAAAACAAAAAGTCCCGTACGGGAAGATTCCTGAAGAAACGAGGCGTTCGAAGGAATCATAGCTCCTCACATGCCTATACGGCTATTCATCGCTATGACGCGTGTTGCTACACAAGCAACCAATTTCCCCGACAAAGGCCAAGCAGGCCGTAGGAACTCGTTCCGAAGAAACGAGGCGTTGTCCCTGACGGAAGCTTGCATTAACTCGTCTCCAAAGCAAGTATTTGACGTCGTCTACGAGATGTCAGGTCTGTTCCTGACGGCATCAAAGTGGGGCTCTTCACACAAGCACTCCCTTTGCACACTTCGGGTTATTGGAACTTTCTCCCGCACCAGAATTCTATCAAATGCAACCGCGGGTTGGAATTCTCGCCGCACGGAAATTCCACATATAGCCAGCACTCGGGTCTAAACCGATCTCCCCGCGATCAGAAATCGCAGCACACACATCTCTCGGGTCTGAGTTTCCCCTAGCAGGATAATTTCAAGCAAGACACCATGAGTGATCTTTCGTCTAGAAGCTTCGCCCGCGACATGAATTTCCGTCAGCACATCAGTCCGGGTCTTGGAATTTCTCTTCCTACAGAAGATGCCGTCAGCACATCGTCGTTCGTCTGAATCTCTCCCCGCTACAAGAAGTTCCGTCGCATATATCTCCGGGTTGTGGACATCTTTCTCGCGCTCAAGAAGTTCCGCTGCATCTTCATGGTTGTTGGAAGTTCCCTCCGCACCAGCAATTCCGCATACACCACACACAATCTTCCCCGAAAAGCAAAGTTCAAGCGCGCGTATTGGAGGCGAAACACGTCCGAATCCAGGCTGCTTCCAGGGGCATCGACACTAGGCAGGGGCGGGGTAACGGTAAACACATTGTGTGTTGCAGTTACCCGTGGCGTAACAGGGTATAACTCAAGGTCGGTCGAACGGTCTTTGAGTGCTCCCCCGTTCCCGGAATCGAATACTTGCTTTCGTCTAAGCCACGTCTCTCAGAGCGCAGTCAAAGTGGGGGCTCGTAGACGACCTGTAAAATGGTCTGCCCCAAAGTAGTAATGCCGGTGAAGGAACATAACCGCGTCTCGCGTTTGTTTCGATGCAGGAAAAGATGCTTTTGAAGCCACGAAAGTTGGAAATCGTGAGGTGTTTACTGGAATATTGAGCAAAGGTCACATCAAGGCAAAACATATGTCTTTCGGTTTGTTTTCAAAGGTCAAAAGGTTTCAAAGTGTGTCAAAGGCGATTTCTCAGTGCTTTTTGATGTTCATTCATGTCCACATTTCTGAATCCGCCCCAGTATCTTAATATTATTTCTTGATTTTATGCATTTTCTTATGATATTTGCAATGTTAAATAGCAGAATTACGGCAAACCATACTGAATAACTCAAGAAAATAGCGCGAAGTTCAGAAACTTACTTCCTGCGAAAGGAGGCCGTCTAGGATAATCGTAACTCTTAGAATAATCTGATAACGTATGGCAAAGAATGGTATTCCGAATCAAAGTATTCAGGTTTATGGAAAAATAATACGCTAAAAGGAGCGATATACGCTGAGGAGCAGCGTCTAACGCGTCTTTGACGTATAACGCTGCCTCGCATAATATACGCCCTAGGCGTATGAAGTTTAACTACGGTGAATGATCCCATGAAGAAGCCGTATATCGCTAAGATACGTATAACGTCTCCTGCATGCAATCGTATTTTCAGCGCATCTAGTATATCGCAGGGTTTACACTTCGCGTTTTTTTTTGCCGTGCGTGCTATATAAATATAGCCTTTGCTGCCTCAGTCCGAAGACACCGTTCCACTACCTTTCACTTCAACACTTCACATCTCGACTCTTGACCTACGGACTTATTCACATGCTTCCTACGCATACTCGCTTTCTCTCTCTCTCTAAGTAGAACACTCAAAAACACTCAAACATACAATTATACTTCGTTTAGTTGCAAGCATCGATTCCCTTTCATATAAAGCGATAACGAAAAGGTTGAATTCTGAGATTACTCACCATAGTCTCTCCACATTTCTTTAAGTTGACTAACCATTGTTAAGGTTGTATTAAGTATAATTAGCAATCGTAGAAACGCACTTTTAACTTGTTTAATGTTAAATATGTAGGGTTTTCACAAATGTTGCAAGGTTTTCAGTTGGTTTTAGTTTTTCAGTTTCATTATTATATTCGTCAATTACTAACAATTCTTTATTCTTGTGATAGCAATTGAAGGCGAGAGAATCCATTGCACTTGCGTTTATCAAGGCTAACAAGCATCATTTCTTTGTTTTCATGTAGCAATTCAAGGCAAAGGATCGTTTCATGCGTTTTACAAACTAACTTTGTGTCCTTGCAATTTAGGGTAGATGAGTTTGCATTACTTGAAGTTTATGCACTTCAGCTTATTGCATATATATTGTTGTATAGCTTGTATATATTTTGCTAACAAAAGACCGGAATTATGTGAACACTTTAAATCAGATTAACTATGGACAACCTGTTTAGGCACCGTGTTAACATGATTAATACAAAGTGGTCACAATTCTAGGTAGGTAGTCGCTTGTGCATATAGAAACGCTTTCATAGTAATCTAGGTTAGTTACGCTTCTAAGTGCTAAAAACAAAGTTTGTGTGCATCCAATAATCGTGTTTAATGGAATTACAATGAGACCGAGTAGAGGCCGCTACATGCGGGCGAATGGGTTACAGATCTGATTCGTACCTATGTCCCGAACCCACGACTGTTACTTGATTGGACGTGGGCCATTGTTTGGCACAACGTTCGGCGTCCGTGAATAACCTTTCTAGGCACGGGGCGATCCCCTTACTCGACAACACTACCTCCAACGCACTCACGTGCGGGATCCGTGGCTCAAGCCCACGCACAAGACTCGATGTAGTACAAGCCGCGCGACCGTATAGACGCTGAGGGGCGCGGCCCACGTCCTAACAGCTCAGACTGTAAAATAAAGAATCTTAATACTTCGTATTAACCATCAATTTATTCGGTTATATATCTACATTTTTTCATTAATAAAAAAAATTTAAATCAAAATGTACCGCGTGCAAGCACGGGAAAATACATGAAGCATTTACAATACACATATATCAGTGTTCACACCTTATAGTTTATCAATACCATCCATCATTACACTAGGATATAATACAACATATAAACGCGGCCTGCACGAGCAAAGACTAGTTTGTCAATGTTGATGATAAATCTTGGTGAGAATCAATTTAGTTTGAGAACAAACTCGAAATAAACTCTCGGTCTATTACTAATGTACTGCAAATTCTTAAGATTATCTACTTAATATTCAGCACTTGTATTTGAAAAAACAATTTAAAGAGTTTAATATTTATTAATAGAGGATAGTAACTAATAAGACGACTAATTGCAACCCAAGAGATGTTTTTGGAAAAAGCGAATCATATTTACTTAATTATATCAAAATACAAATGGACACAGCGCGCGTTGCGCACGCGCGAGGACACTGTAAGTAAAAATGTATAAATAGATTAATCGCAATAATACAAATATAAAGGCAATAATTCAATAACAAATATTGCTGGTTAGTATTTAAGTTTCAATTCATTAATTAGTTCATTTGAATTAAGTTCAGTTTGTGTTCCGTTCAAATTTCAAATTGCCTTGTTCACTTGTCAGTTATCAATTTAAATCAATTCGTTTCTTCAAATTCAGTTCTCATTTCACAGTTTTTATAATTCTAACTCAATACTCCAAAAAGTCCCCAAACGAACCTAGAAGCCTGTCAGTTTGGGTTGAGAATTTCGAGAACCTGAAATGTTAATTGAAAACAGACTGACAACGGAACTGAAAAAACCGAAGTTGAATTCAAACGTAACTGAAAATCAAACTTTAGAAGTATCTGAAACCTGACGAACTAGAACAGAATACGTAAATAATGAAAAATGCTCTACTGAAATAAACAAACAAAACTGAAGACTGCCAACACTGAAACAGATGACTGAAGTACTTAACGAAGAAACATAATGACTGCAACTGAGACTTAACGACAGAGACGTAACTGGAACTAGAACTTCTGAAACGGATTAACCAGGGCTACTAAGACATAGTAAACAAAAAATGTATATTGACCCCCATTTTAAACTGCATTAATTCATTACATATTTACTTAAATCTGTTAAATTTTTGAAAAATAATATACAACAATTATAATTTTAATCCAATACTCAATATATTAATTTTTTGTGTTTGATTAGTCTTGTCACAATTTAAAATAAAGTTAAAAACTCTGGAAACAAATATTGTCATGTGTTCTTGTAATCTTTATCTAAACTTTCCAGTTGCATGCAAATAATCGCTCTTGTTATTTCTAGAATTGTAGAAGTAATATAATATTTAATTATGTTAAAAATATAAATCAGAAAAGAGATTAACTAACTCCTACAGGCAACCAAATGGCAATAGAGACTAAGTAACTTACAAACCATAAACACTAAACTAAGCCATAGCAAAGAACACAATAATATTTAAACAAAGGAATATTGCAAATATAATACTACATCAAAATAAATACAATTGTTAATAACCATTTAACGTAATTGGCGACAGCTCAAGAGTCAAGAGGATGTAGCTCCAAAGTGCAAAAGGGAGCTCAAAGAGTGAACTAAAAGAGTAATGATAAAGTTAGCCACTACAATAAGATGGTCAAGGGCCACTTCTAATTACAAAATTACATACAACCCAAAATAATACAAAACTTAATTTGGCATCAATATAACAAATTGCCCCAACTTAGAAACAGCTGGGAAACTAACAATTAGCACCCACAAAGCCACGAACCAGGTATAGTTGGGGAACCAATTCCAACATCAAACACACAAAAGCCACACAGTGTAGAAGACAGTAGGGAACAACGGCTTGTAGGCATCTCTAATGACCCAATAAAGCGGTCATATCACTGATAAGGAAAAAAGGAAAAAGTAAGGAAAAAGTGTTGAACTTTAATACCCAACCATTTATGACAATAAATGTACTATAAAAACTTAAAACTACCTGTGGAAGAGATCATAATCTACTGTACTGGCCCACTATTATCATAATTTAACATATATTCCACCTCCTCTCTTCAAGTTAGTAACCAAACAACCAATTTTGTGTTGTAACAAAAGCTTCCACATTCTTGGGCAGCAAACTTGATCCGTACTTGGTCAAAGTCCTAGAGCCCATGCTAAAGGAGGACTCAGACACCACARAAGTAATTGGCATCGCCAAGAAATCCTTTGCAATGCGAGCAATAACAGGATAGGTGGATGTTTGAGACTGCCAATATTTCAAAACATCAAATTCGGGCTGATCAGGTAAAAGTGGGGCATTCAAATATGCATCTACACCAGCATTAAGGCCACTAGACGATGCATTATCATTCGCAAAATTCTAAAGAAAAAAACAAGAACAAAATATTAAAAAGTAAGAGTCAAAACTTATATTTGACATAATACAAAAACAAATGAATTTTTTTTTAGTTAATTAACCTTGAACAATGTAGATAACGATGCATTAGATGATGACACATAGGTAGTTGAAGTAGAAGCCAAAGTATGGGCAGCAGGAGTAGTTTGATRATAAAACTTGTACAGCTCAGCAAAAGCATCTCTAATCACTTCTACTTTTTCCTCCACAGCTGCATCTACAAATAAACTGCTTAAAAAGGACTTAACAAATTTTAGTTTAAAACGAGGATCAAGGCAAACAGCAATAGAAAGACTAATAGAGTAGTCTGAGAGGGTGAGGATTGAGGAACACTAGGGTTTGAGTTTTTAACCATCTTTATATAGTGTGGGCTAATGGGTTGTAGATGAGAGARGCCCAAATAAGAGAATGAATGGGATCAACGGCTATTTTTGTAACTCACACATCACAATGGCTAAAAATAATGCTTCGTAGTTTGCAACTTTGCATCTCAACGTGTATATTTAATAAAAAAAAAACATAAAATAAATATTATTGTTGTTATTGGGTTTTTTTATTATTAGTTTACACTTAACACTAATAATATTTGTGTCATTATTATTGTCATTAGTCTAATTTAAATAAAACTATAATAATAAATTAATAAAAACAATTATTATTANATCTACGATTGAAAACTATATGAATGGAAGTTAGTTTTATTACCGACAAAATTATATTTAGTTGGTTAAAGTTTGGACTCATGAGATAGAATTATAGGGTACTTATAATTGAAATCAAATCTTGTCCGCATTATCATTGCTCATTTCAAATCATTAAATAATTCTTCTGGATCAAATTATGCGATCTATTTAATTAAACTAAATTTAATGGAATTRCATAATTGGGTTTAACTAAATCAGGTCATATGATATTTATACACATTAATAAATAAATAATTACTTGCACATATTATGGTCATGCATAAAATCATAATAGTTTTGAAAATCAACGAAAYAAAAGTCAAAATCCTTCTTCTAATTTTTTGACAAAGTCGAAATGAATTTCGAACTAATTTGCAAAAGATAAATGTACATAATTCAATCGAAAAAATATGCGGGAATTGAAAGAACAACATACATGTTATCTATTTAATAGTTTATCTTTAAGATATAGCTTAGATTATATTCATGTAATCTGAATTTTTGTTTATGAAATTTGAGGATGTCTAAGATATCATGAGGTTACATGACATGATTATTATTAATATAAAATGCGAAGGTATGGATCCAATCGAAGATATTGTGGAACGAGCATGATCATTAATATAAACTGCCTACAATACATTAGTTAAGAGACAAAAATGCTTTTATGAATAAACCATAGAGTGTTCTTAATTCTTTTGCAAACTTTCTCGTAGACAAGCACTTTATGGCAAGATGAAAAATTCTGGATCCAGGYCGTGCTGTCGCAGCTCACTGACAAAGATTTCTACTGCTATGTAGGCTGCATTGCATGTGGTCGATCAACAACCGAGGACGTTGGTGCCAAGTTTGCCTGTCATGGTTGTAGGACTACTGACTCTACTGCTTCCTTCCGGTATGTTTGTCCTGTATTTCTATTTTACCATATTGGTTTCATGCAAGACAAAAACTTTTGTGCCCACCCTGATGCCTGCTATGGTTTTACCTTAGGGTTTCATTGAACATTGTGGCTGTTGATGCGACCAACTCTGTCAAGGTGGTCGCATTCACTCCTGAGGTTGAACTTATATGTAACCTCAAATGTGCAGACCTTACTGCTCTGAAACATAATGTATGTCCCTAATTACTCTTACTTCTCTACTGCAATTTCACTGGGTGATGCTAACTTTTATACTTGCATTTGATAAGAAAACCCTGAACCATTTGCGAAGTTCTTGGAGCAGATTCGGRAAAAAGAAATGCTTCTGCAGATTGCACCCACAAATGCTCTCACTATCAAATCAGCAACATTCTCAAGTGKACTATTCGCCAAGTTGAGGTCCCTCCTGAGGTAGAGTAACTCCCTCACTTCTGATAGCCATCCCACTGCCTGCAACTCTRTCGTTCACCTTTATCGGTCTAGCTGATGTAGAATATATTGCCTCTTATGGGGTCTACTATGTCCGTCCCAAGTACTTTAGTATGCTTGTTTCTTAGAAACTTGTTTATGTTGTAGTTCTCTTTTGTTGTACTATTTGAGAAACTATATCTCGTGCACACCATAGCAGTGAGTTTAGCCTGCTACTTGTTGGTGTTGGTTAATCTATCTCATTATCGTAGCTTGTCGCTATTGTCCTAGTTTTCATGTTTGATTTACTTGTTCCTTGCCACTGTGTCTATACCTCATCTGCTTCTTTTTACTCTCGCATGAGTTTTACTTGCCATTGGTTTTCTCAATTTAATTGTAGAAGCTATAGTTTTGGATGCTTTGTATCATGGCTGGCAAGTGGGTTGGCTTAGATTCCTGATTTGTACTAGACTGTAGGGATTAAGGAAGACAGGGTTTTCAATATGAAGCATTTTAGACACAACTTATTTGATCAAGTTTGGGGTGTCATGGTGTGAAATCTATGTCTATCTTTAAAACTTGGTTTTTACTTCCATTTGCAACACTTGTCACAATAAAAAAAACACCAAAAAAAACTTAWAAGAAAAATGAAAAAAAGTATTCATTGAATAGGTGCGTATACAAAAGAGGGGTAACATTACCAATAAATTAAAAGGAAGATAATCAGTAAGTTTCAAAAACCACCATAACCACCATAACTTCAAATCATAGTATCTTTCTAATATTATAACCATTTGCTTTTCTCACCATTCATTTGTTTATTTAAAATCAGAATTGTTATAACTTATTTTATAAGGTAATTTGTGGAATCTTATAATTTAGTTAATCTGCATCCAGAATGTTAATTTGTTCTTCAATGTTGTTCAATTCAATCTGTTTCTGTTGTATCGACTTCAATTCGATAAWTTTTTGCATAAACTTGATTGATTGATGCTCAAGAAATTGATGTAATCAAGATTAATTTGAAGATTTATGAGTTTAATTTTTTGTTAAATTCATGTTTAGTTTTATTCAATGAATTTTAGTAAGAAAATGGATTCATTTATCAGATATATACTTTGTATTAGTACTCTGTTGAATTAATTATATGCTGATTTTAATTAATTTATAAACATTAATCATTGTAAATTAAATGATTGAATATATGCAGTATGATGCACTACTAAGAATCCTGACATCTTATCTGCTTTTTCAAAATCAAAGTCTACTTCTCAAAACAAGCAGAATCCCCGTTTACAATTGATGTTGATGCGCTTCTCAAGTTCAACCCTTCAGCTCCTCTTCTAGGTAGTAAAGATTCCAACTTTTACATGTTTTTATCATCTTCTTCATTTAATTTGTTCTTTCATGTTGTAATTTCATCTGGGTTTTCGTAATTTGGATGAGCCATGTTCTATATTAACGTTAACTTTCAATTTATTTTCAACAATAAATGAAATACTGAAAAATATAATATCCTCTACATCATTACTCAACAAAAAAAAAACATATGTCATACGGAATACAGTATAAACTTAAAGCCTGATATCAAATTAAAAGCATATATTATGAAAAACATAAAACTGCTTAAGAAATATTAGTGCATACTAAAGAATCAAATTTAATACGGAGTAAAACAAATTATTGAAATGATTTATGACTTATGCAATATGATGTACTTTGGACATATCAATTAGTAGAGGAGTTGATATTACTCGTAGTTCATTAGTCGATTTGAATACGATAAAAAATAATTATAAAAGATAATGATTTTGGGGTTGTATTGTGTGTAACAGTTGTTAAACAATGTCACTAGGATTTGCAGGAGCCAAGAACGAGGGAAGCAATTCAAGGTACTTTTAATTAATTATTTTGGATTGCAATTTTTGGTGGTGGTGAACTGGTGATGATATGAAGTTGCTTAGGATTGTTTCTTCGGTATGTTACAGGAAGAAGGAATCAACACTTGCTCTCAACCTCAACGAATTTATCTTCAGTATGTATTCTCTTTTTGTCATTTTATGTTTGTATTTTTCTTTTATGTATTTGGTGGTAATTTAAGTTGTTCATTTGGGGCACATTAACACTATAATATGTTGTTGATTGATTGTGTACGCGGTGATGATTTGGTTTAATGCCACTTCGCCAAAATGTAATTTATTGGTTTAATTTTATTTTTAAAGCTTTTTATAATAAAATTATGTTTTTGTTTGTTTTATGTGGATTAAAATTGAAAGAAATATTCGACTTTAATTTAGATGTGATTTTACAAAATAATGTGGATTGACATGTGATTATCAGATCATGTATGCAGGAGACATGTAGTTTTTTTTTCTAATTAAAAATGCTGACTGTTTAGTAGAGTTTCATATAGATATTTGTTTCATAGTTATATTAGGGGTTTTGAATTGCTCTTTGTCAAGTAATGAGACTTGTAAGTGAATTGTAATTAATCTCTTTACTGAAAAATGGAACTTTTAGGAACAATTTAGTTTGTCAAATTCATGAAATTTTAACTGGAATATCTCTTTGTTCTTTAAACAGTGGACAGATGACAACTTTGACAGGGAATGGTTTGTCATGGCAACCACWWGAGCAAGGGATAAAGGATAATTGCGGATTATTGGAGCACCAAATAACTTCGGTTGCAAATTCTGACAAAACTAAGCTTTGGCAACAGCTGCAACACTATTCACAATTTCTTGATTTCAATAATTATCTTACCTTCATTTTGTCTTATGCTGGGTATCATTAGATTTATGATGACTATAAACGAGTTTGTTGACTTTGATTTTTTTCATTTTTTTTGTTTCTTTTGCATGTACGAYTGTACGAGTTGCATTGCAATTCTCAAATACTATACGTAGTATGAAATACAATTTTTATTGATTTTATGTTTACTACTAGGTAGTATGAAATGAAATATAAATAAATTAAATAAAAATAATAATTGTTAAAGAATCCTAGAGGATGAGAGGAGAAAAAAGTTTTGTTAATTTTTTTGAGTGATATGTTAATTGATTAAATTAAATCAGTGTTTTCATTCAAGGTAGTTAGAATTATTTTGAATTTGATCAATTTATTTGCCTTTTATTTAGGAAAAAAAATATCATTTTTTTGCACTACATACTTTATATTAAATTTTTATTTAACAGACTAAAGAGTCAATAATATATACGTAAAAATTGAGTTACTCGTACACAAATTAGTAGTATGTAGTTTCATGAAGTTGTTAACTCTTTAATGGTTGAATGATGATGGGTGACAAATAAATCAAACCAACTTTTAACAAATCATCCTCACTCCAACTAATTGCATTAACATATTAAAATATTATATATGCAGTGTTGTTTGTTGGGTTGCCATTTGCCAATCATAGCGTCACCCAAACACATTTCAACAAATTATCAAAATAAATATACAATGAAAACAAAATTTATGACGTAGTAATACTAACTGTAAAATTATTTAAAAAATATTTTGCACATACATTTCCGAATAATATTATAGCTAACAAATTAGCTTCTCAATATTATTGTTGCATTATTTTATTTTCTTATATTTTATTGATCATAGTACCATAATTATTAGTCGTTCACAGTAAATTTAGATAGCTACACCAAATACTTTTCAATGCTATAGATTGGAATAAAGAATCTTATACTTCGTATTTAACCTATCAATTTATCGTTATATATCTATCATTATTTTTTCATTAATTAAAAAAATGTTAAATACAAATTGTACCCGTGCAAGGCACGGGACAAATACTATTATCAATTTACAATCAACATATATTCATTGTTCACAACCTTATATTTATCAATACCATCCATCATTACACTTACGATATTAAATACAAAATTAACCCGTGCCTCGCACGAGCAAAAGACTAGTTTTGTTCAATTGTTGATGATATAATCTTGTGTGAGAATCAATTTAGTTATGAGAATCAAACTCGAAATAAACTTCGGTCTATTACTAATGTTATCRAAATTYTTAGATTTATCTACTTATATTATTTGCACTTTGTTATATGAAAAAACAAGTTAAAGATTTATATTTATTAATAGAGGATAGAAACTTAATAATTCGACTAATTGCAACCAAGATGATGTGTATTTTGGAAAAAAGCGAACATATTTACTTACATTATAATCACAAATCAAAGTGGACCACAGCGCGCGTGCGCGCGCCGAGGGACACTAGTAAGTAAAAATGTATAATAATAATGCATAAATACGAATTAAAAGGCAAATAATTCAAAACCAAATATTCTTTGGTAGTATTTAAGTATTTAATTCAATAACATTTAGTTCATTTGAATTTAAGTTTCAGTTTGTTTCCGTTCAAATTTCAGTTGCTTGTACTTGTCAGTTATCAATTTAAATCAATTCGGTTTTTTTCACATTCAGTTTCTCATTTTCACATTTTTATTAATTCTAACCAAACTCACAAGTCACAACTAGAGCTGTCAGTTTGGTTAGAATTCTGAGAAACTGAAATTTTAATTTAAAACTGACTTGAAACTGAACTGAAAAAACTGAATTGATTCAACATGTACTGAAAATCAACTGTTAGAAGTTTATCTGAAACTGAACTGTAAACTGAACCGAATACATAAATAAATTTGAACTTCAACTGAAATAAAAAACCAAAACTGAACTGCAACTGACACTGAAACAAACTGAAACAGATTGAACTGAAGTGACTTACTGAACCGAAACTAACTGACTGCGAACTGAGACTTAACTGAAGACGTAAATTGAACTAGAACTGAAACCTAACTACATATGCATTAAACAAAAAATGTATGATTAACCCTCATTTTAAATGCATTAACTTATTACATATTACTTAAATTCTTTAAATTTTTTGAAAAATAATAACAATATTATATGATTTTAAATCCAATTACTCAATTATAAATATTTTTGTGTTGATTGTCCTTCCTCCAATTTATAATACAAGTATTAAAAATCTTGGAAGACAAAATTTATTGTCATGTGTTCTTGTACATCTATATCTAACACTTTCATTGCATGCAAATAATTCTCTTTTGTATTTTCTAGAATGTAGAAGGTAGTAAATAATAATTTAATTATTGTTAAAAATATAAATAGAAAAATTAGATTAATAACTTCCTACAGGCACCAAATGGCAAAATAGAAGACTAGTCAACTTACAACCATAAAAGACAGCTAAACTATAGCCATAAATAGCAAGAACACAATATATTTAAACAAAGGAATATTGCAAATATAAATACTACATCAAAATAAAACAATTTTAATTTAACCATTTAACGTAATGGATTAAGCTCAAGAGTCAAGAGGATTATTCCTAACTAGCCAAAAGGGAGTCAAGAGAGTTAGACTAAAAGAGTTAATATAATAGTTATCCACCAATAAGATGGTCAAGGCCAACCTTCTAATTACAAAAAATACATACCAACCCAATTAATTACAAAAAATTATATTGGTCTATCAAATATTAACAATTGCCCACAACTTATAAACAGCTGGGAAACTAACAATTAGCAGCCACAAAACCAACCAGGTATGAGTGGGAACCAATTCCAACATCAAACAGCCTACAAAAGGCCCACAAAAGACAGTGGAACAACGGCTTGGTAGCACTTCAATGACCTCATAATAGCGTTCATTCACTGATAAGGAAAACAGAAAAAATAATTAAAAGTTTGAACTTATAACATTATCACAATAAATTACTTTAAAAAACTTAAAAACTACTGTGGAAGAGAATCATACTATATCACTAGGCTCACATTTTTCATAATTTCATAACATTCATGCCACTCCTCTTCTTTCAAGTAAACAACAACCAAATTTTGTGTTGTAAAGAAAGCTCCACATTGGTTGGCAGCAACTATATCCGTACTTGGTCAAAGTCCCTAGAGCCCATGCTAAGGAGGACTAGAGACGACAGAAGTAATTGGCATCGCCAAGAAATCTTTGCAATGCGAGCAATAACAGGAAGGTGGATGTTAGACGCGCCAAATTTCAAATCAAATTCGGGCTGATCAGGTAAAGTGGGGATTCAATATGCATCTACACCAGCATTAAGGCCCTAGACGATGCATTATCATTCGCAAAATTCTAAAGAAAAAAAAAAGAAAAAATATAAAGTAAGAGTCAAAACTTATATTTGACATAAACAAAAACAATGAATTTTTTTTTAGTTAATTAACCTTGAACAATGTAGAACGATGCATTTAGATGATACACATAGGTAGTTGAAGTAGAAGACAGTATGGGCAGCAGGAGTAGTTTGATGATAAAACTTGTACACTGCAGCAAAAGCATCTCAATCACTTCTACTTTTCCTCACAAGGTGCATCTAAATAAACTGCTTAAAAGGATTAACAATTAGTTTAAAAGAGGATCAAGGCAAACAGCATAGAAAGACTAATAGAGTAGTCTGAGAGGGTGAGGATGAGGAACACTAGGGTTTGAGTTTTTAACATCTTATATGTGGGCTAATGGGTTGTAGATGAGAGAGGCAAATAAGAGAATGAATGGGTCAACGGCTTTTTTGTAACTCACACATCACAATGGCTAAAAATAAATCTTGTAGTTTGCAACTTTGCATCTCAAGGTATATTTAATAAAAAAAAAAACATAAAATAATATTATTGTGTTTGTTTTGGGTTTTTTTATTATTAGTTTACACTTAACACTAATAATATTTGTGTCATTATTATTGTCATGTCTAATTTAAATTAAAACTATAATATAATATAATAAAAACAATTATTAGTATTATTATTATATATATTATTATATTATTATTATTATTATTATATTATTATTATTATTTATTATTATTTACCTAAATAAAGATTCATTGTAAATGTTAACAATCTCCTTGTGTATTAATGTGTTCTAGAAGAACATTGTTGATTATTGTTATACATACTATTAATAGGTGCATAATAAGCGAATTAAGGTCAATAGTATTTAATTGTCTCAATACTCGCTCGTTGTCTTAATGTTTGTGCAATTTCATTAACCAAATAATACATTTTGCTTCGATTTCATTAAACGTCATATCTTAGTTGAGTTGCTAGTGATTTTCATTACGTTTAAGCGCTTCGTATATTGTTTTCATTGTTTGCAGGTCTACACTTTAAGATTATTAAGTTGATTGCTTACTTACTTGTACTTTGTATGTATTATATCACTTATAGGTATGTGTGGTCTAAATTTTTTTAAAAAATTCATACACTAAATGTATTCAAGACTTGTTTCGATTCAATCATATGTGTTGTTGACTACTTGTTGTTTTCAATTTGTCTTATAAATGATCTTCTCAAGTGAATTTAGTTGACTTTCGAATTAGCCTCTGACAACTTCTTGAAAAACTTTGGATCGAAAAAGGCTCGGTAYGRAAATAYTWAGATAAACGATTTAAAWATTGTGAAATAGGGTCGCATATAATTTTAAGGTTCAAACTCGCGAAATTGACTAATTTGGAACAACTCTAACCCAAATTGATAAGTCTTATATTATAACCGATATGCAATTTTGTTTTCAAATGAAGCAAATTGTCAAAGGTCTTTGACTACTATAGTTCAAACRGTTCAATAGTTGAACACTTGAACTGATTAATTTCAAATTGAAATAAATTGAAATTATATACTCCCTCTGTTCCACTAAATTTCCGTCACTTCTACTTTGCACGTTTTTCAATGCACAATTTACAAATGAAATATCTTTAATTATACATGAGTAAAAATTAGAAAAATTGGATTTTAATAAAATACTTGTTAATACGATTCTAACAAGACCACACTTCGCTATATTCATTATTACATATTGACGAGAATTTAAAAGATTCTCACTATTCATTATGGCATGAATTTAGTAGAATGGAGAGAGTAATTAAATTCAAACTGAAATCAACTGGTTAATTTTAAACTGAAATGAACAAGTTAAATTCAAACTAAAATAAACTRAAATTTCAAAAAACTGAATTATACTAAACTGAATTGAACTGAAACTGAAATTTAAAAAAATGAATTAAACTGAACTGAAGTATTTGTTACTTGAATTGAATTAGAAAAAAACAGAATTAAACTGAACTGAAATATTTATCAACTGAACTGAACTGTTAACATATTGAACTAAAATAAATTGAACTAAAATTCAACTGATGTGCTACGGTTAAACCAAAAGTGACTCAACTAACTGAACTGACAGTACTAGTCACAACCCCACCTGTAGTGATGGCAACGGACCGGACTCGGAGCGGATTATGCATAATCCGACTCCGACCCTACAGGAAGTCGGATTATAAATCAGCATCCGACTCCGACTCCGAGATCCGAATCCGAGAATCCGACTCCGACTTCGAGATCCGAATCCGAGAATCCGACTCCGAGATCCGAATCCGAGAATCCGACTCCGACTCTGATTTTTAAATCCGAGATCCGACTCCGACTCCGATCCGACTTGAATTCGACTTTTAAGTGTATTTTTTGTTTTTTTCCTATTAATTTTCTTATATTTACTTTTTTATATCTGAAATAAAGTTTTTGACTATACATTATACATAAGTAGCCTAATAAATATAAAAAGGGATTTTTCCCCATATACCCCTGACTTTTAGCTTAATAACTCATATACCCCCGTGTTTTTAGAAACAGCTCATATACCCCCCACACTAGAGAAAATAACTCAAATACCCTTACTATAACGGAAAAACTAACACCGTTAGTCTTTTTCTTCAATTAACCTCTTATTCAATTGATTAATCTCTAATCCCTTCTACATTCATCCGTTCTCTCTCCTTTCTTCCTACCTCCATTACCACTAACATAATTCAATCAAAGTAGAAAAAATTAAATTTCCAGAAATTCAAAGTACCTCTTTCTTTCTCTTCTCTTTCCCTTCTCTCTCCTAAATTCAATCAAATTTCCAAAAATAAACCCAAATTAGAGCAGAAAATTTGAACACTAACAAAAATAAACCCAAAATATTAGAGCAGAAACTCGAGCATAAAAAAGACCCAATTCGACACAATAACAATTAGAAGAAGATGATGATTTTGTAGGGAGGATGATTTTCTGGGTTGAAAAAAAACACACAGAAATGTAGCCTATTGTGAGTAGAGTTAAAGATTTGGCATTGTAATTAAATGTGGCAAAAAAAAAGTAGGAGAGAGAATGAGACAACAAAACTATGCTATGCAATTTTAGCAGTGAGTAAATATTATGCAGCCATTACTGAAGCATGAGATCTCTTGCAGAATGTGAGAGAGTTGACATTGTGTTTGTGACTGCGACGTGCGATTTTATGAGCGAACTTTCGAAGATCTGCTGAAGTTTAATTAATGAAAATTTATGATGAATTTTAGTTTGAAATTGCAGTTATTTCGCCGATTTTGAGAGGTTTTGTTTACGTGATTCATCATCACTTCGAAAATTTTGAAATCACGAATTTATCGGAAATTTTTTACGAATAATTCATGCATTCATTCAAGTGATTCAACTTGCGTGTTTCAGAAACTGGGAAATCGTTGATTAATTTGCGTAAAACCTAGATTCAATTGCGTTAATCAAAAATCAAAAAACATAGATTATTAGACCTAGATTCGACACAATAACAATTAGTTTCTGCTCTAATATTTTGGGTTTATTTTTTGTTAGTGTTCAAATTTTCTGCTCTAATTTGGGTTTATTTCTGGAAATTTGATTGAATTTAGGAGAGAGAAGGGAAAGAGAAGAGAAAGAAAGAGGTACTTTGAATTTCTGGAAATTTAATTTTTTCTACTTTGATTGAATTATGTTAGTGGTAATGGAGGTAGGAAGAAAGGAGAGAGAACGGATGAATGTAGAAGGGATTAGAGATTAATCAATTGAATAAGAGGTTAATTGAAGAAAAAGACTAACGGTGTTAATTTTTCCGTTATAGTAAGGATATTTGAGTTATTTTCTCTAGTGTGGGGGGTATATGAGCTGTTTCTAAAAACACGGGGTATATGGGTTATTAAGTTAAAAGTCAGGGGTATATGGGGAAAAATCCCATATAAAAATTAAATGATAATAATTGTATGAATGTCGGAGTCGGATTATATAGTCGGATTTTTTGTGAGATCCGACTCCAACCCTTCTCCAACTCGGAGTCGGATTTTTTTAACGAAGTCGGAGTCGGACTTTATTTATATCGGATTCGGGGCGGATATTTTCTCTCGGATCGAAGCGAATTAGTGTCGGATCCGAATTGAATTGCCATCACTACCCACCTCCAACGTAATACAAATGTGAAACCCTTCCTTCTTCCCTCCACCATGTTTGAATACCAAATGAGTCTTCACTCTTCAATTGCAATGAGGCCGAAAAAAAGCAAGAAAGGAAGAGTCCCAAACTTGTTATGGAAACAATTCAACAACAGAGCTGCAACTCTCTCAAAAACCATACTCTCATTGATACCCAACACTTGCAATTGCAATTYGAAGGGTAAATGCCTTCGTTGCGTCTTCAGTAATGGCGTTGTTGATGATGTTAGTGATAATGTGGTTGATGATGATGCTGCATTGTCGTATCTTATTCGACCAAATGACCCTTCTGAATTCCGCGATTTCATGTCATCTTGTTTCGTTGTTGTTTCCCCTAATGCTCCTCCTCTTTCTCCTCTTACTAGCTTCACTCGTCTTTGGTCTCTACTTCAGGTTTACCCCTTTTTCTTTTCATCTTCATGGTTTACACTTGCAATTTTTGTAATCATATTGAACGTTTAAAAGCCAAATACATAAAAGAAATTCAAATTTATTACAAACTTGTTATTGGGTTTGAGCTATGTTGTTGGATCAATGAATGTGATTAGCTTGTTTTGTTTGATGATGACTTGGCTGAGTTGTTTGYTTGGTCCACTGTAGGTAGTTTAAGTATGAATTTTTTGCAGCGGCGGACCGAAGTTTATTTTTATACATGTAGTTTTTATTGTCCAGAGGGTGCAGATTGCTGATTTTTGTTATCATAGTTTGATGAAAGAAGAGGGTGTTATTAATTTATTTTTCTTCCATGTTCGGGATGAGTTCTATCTCCTATTAAGTTGAGCTACTACTTTTTTTTTTATTTCATTAGCAATATGGGATTACTATTTTGCCAATGAGGAAATATTTTGTGTTCGCTTTTAAAATGGAAATTCATGGACATAGCGTGTTATCTTTTACTCTTGGATGCTCATTGTATCACCGATGGTACCCTACAACCTCTCTCATCTTTACATATTGTATTTTTATACTTGGTGAGCCATTTGAGAAATTGAGGGTGGTTGTACAGGAAATTTTGCCTCTTTTACACTATGTTTGGATAACAAAGGAGAAGAAAAAGGAAGGGGGGAAAAGGAAGGGGAGGGAAGAGAAAGGGAGGGGGAAGGGAATGTCCATTTTTCCTTAGAGATTTGTGTGGATTGAACATTTGAACTTATTAAGGAGGGAGGAAAAATGGATGCTTCCCCCTCCCTCCCTCCCTTCCTTCTCCCAAATCTTTTCCCAAATAATAGAAATTGTTCCCCTCTGTTTTTCTTCCTTTCCTTTTGTTTCCTTCTATCCAAGCTTAGGGTGATAGGGATAGTGTTATTGAAGAGGTAGTATTATGTGAAAGGTCATATGGTTAAAGCAGATGATTGTGTTCTGATATCCTTGTGATTGTTGGATGTCGATATGCTAGAGCTTCCTAGGGCTTAATATGGGATGACAGTAACCATAGTCATTTTGAGAGAAGACTCTTTTGATTGGACGTGTATATCCTCAATGAGATAGAAGAAAACTATAAATGGAAAGACATTCCCACACATGCTCCATATTTGCTAATCCTAATTCGGGAACATAATGCTTGTAGAAGTTAACCTACCCTAATTAGACTTTGAATTATGTAAGTATGATAAGTAACTGATGAGGGAGGACTTTCTTCATTTCTAGCCTACTTTATGATTAGCATGAATATAGGGTCTTGCTGATCTTCTTGATCTTGTGAGAAAAACCTCTCAGGTTGTTTTTTTCTTAAAGAAAAAATAACTTTTCTATGTTGCTGAAGATTATATTCTTTTGACATAAAATCTAAATTTCATTGTCTTTTGAATATATATTGCATTTGTGAAACAAAATTATTGACTAGATGCTATGATAATGCAAACAAATACTGTAATTTTCTTGCTATTTAATTAGACCTTGTGCAAACACGCTCTAAAGCCTTTACTATTTTGCGCGTCCAGATTGTTGAGAAGGCCATTCGAACATCTAGAACTGAAGCACCAACTAATGTCATATGCCATGGTTATGAGAAGGTAGCTCAATAATCCTACATTGTGACTGTTTTATTTTTCACTTTAGCTTTCGCTCCTGTTTCGAGGGTCACTATACTTTATAAGAGTAGGGAAGGAAGACTCTTTTCTAGGTTAATCTTCAGCATAAAAAGGTCAGATGGTGCATTACCCATGACAGTGACAAATTGATAAACCTATTACCCTAATGTTTCTTTGAATTTGATGTCTTAGCTTAAATTGCACAGCGACACTGTGAAGGCTTTAACTAGTCCGACATGGGAATTGGTCTTAAAACGGGTATGTTGTCTCACTTTGTAAATAAACTAATCTAACAAGTAACGTGTTCCAGTATACTTCTCTAAACTTCAAATATTTGTATTGTGCAGGTTGGTGACAGTGTCATGTTTTATCTACTCATGCACACGCTGATATTCATGCCTATGAACTATGATGCATATCACCAAGTAGCTGGTCCTCCTGTCAATCAATTTCCTGCAAGGCTGCCCATTAATATGCATTCACGTAGGTAACTGCTAGATTGATGCATGTTTAGCTCATGTCCTTTTACACATTTGGAATGTTGAGGATGTATGTTTCCAGATATTAGATTATTGTTTTAGTTGGTCTTCCAAAAAAGTAGAAGAGCACAAGCTTCATCAGAAGGAAGCTTTTCGGTGAATTTTGGGTATACTTTTAGGGATTCTTATTATATTCTGACAAGTTCCATGATCTTATTTTTATTTTGTGCAAATTCTTTCTCCATTTCTTCATGTCTCTTCCGTTTAYTTGTTTTCCTTTTTTAATCAAGTTTGGGATGGGGCAAATATACATGACATACTTCCTCTGCAACGAAATAGTTGTTACACTTGAATAAAATATCTCCCACATATATTATGAAAGTGTAACATCTATTTTGTTAGGAGGAAGTATGTGATACGTGCATGTGCCAAATGATTTCAGAATGCACACAAGTACATAAATGCAGGCTGTAGTGTGTTTTCCTTTCTTTTGAAGAAATAACATTCAAGTTGGTCTGCTAACGTACTAGTTGTGAAGCCTATGGTGCTGTATGYATGCTCTCATAAGTGCTCTTATCTCTATTGTATAAACCAAGGGAGGAGCAATGGTGTTCCCCCTTGGAATTGTCATATTTACCCTTCACTTAAAAAGACAATAATTTACTTATTTAAAGTGTTTTTAATCCCTTCCAAATTTACAATATGTGCAACAAGGAAGGTATAATACACCTATACGTAAAAGGAAATTTATGCCTAAAAAATGATAAGTGATGAAAGGAAGTTTATTTCTTTCTATCTAAATGTTAATTGCACTAACAAATWTATTTTCACTCTTTATTAGGAGGAGCAAAATTTTATCATTGTCATTTATATAAGTCAACATAATGTATATTAGTAATTAATTAAGGTTCATACTTAGATTACATAAACTTGCTAATGCACGCATCGCGTGTAATAAAGATAGTGTCACATAAAAGCAATTACTTTTGATTAGATATTAGAATTTAATCTTGGACTAGCAATGGTAGAGACATAGGATTTTGATTCATTCTTTCAGGGTGTAGGCAAAAGAGAAGAAGACCTAATGGAGAGATCTCAAATTTGGAAGAGCCTGTCAGCAAGGTAGCTGTTAAGTCTGATCCACGGAATTCGATTGGTTCAGTTAGCTGTAGAAACAAAGATGAACTAGGCACACAATGTTCCGCTATGAGTACTCTGATGCCTGATAATTGTTCTGATGGACATGTTCCTGAAGAAACACTTGTTGAGAATCTTGAAGAAAATTTAGGGAAGCGCTTGAGAATGCCAAGCTGGCAACGCAAGAAGAGACGTAAAAGGTTGATGTTACAAGACTCCGGTATGCAAGAGCCTTCCAGAAAGGTTTTGAATGATGAAAGTTATCAACTCAAGATTAATCAGCATGGTTCACTCAACAAGAAATGCCAGAGTCCGATGTTACCTACATGGGAGAAGAGTATTAATAATCATAGGGGTACTAATCTCACATCTAAACAACAGGTAAGCAAAACTACTTTGACTTGTATGTCTTGAAAAGGTTACATATAAATTATAATGCTTAAAAATAGAATCTCTATTTGGGAGCTCCTATATTATATTTTTGCTACTCCCTGTAATCTTATCTTAAATTTCCTTTTGGGATTTTCAGACATACATCAAAACATTTTTCCAAACATATTGAGGTTATGCAACTTTCATTTACTTTCCACTTTTAGTTAGAAATTATGAATGAATTGACCAAATTACCCTTACTATAAAGGCTAATGAAAACATCTCCTTTTCCTCTTTCTCTCTTATTAGTAAGGGTAATATTGTCCTTTGCACTTCATAAACACAATTTGTAAATTTCGTCTATGAGTCCGAACCCACTTGAAAGTTGCCATTAAATTGAAACGGATGAAGTGTATATATATGTATATATATATATATATATATATATTTATACTATAGTATATATAGACAAACACACGTATTGACGTTGAAAAATAAGGATTTCATTAATAAGAAATAGTCAAAAGACACTTACAATCAATGGAAGAAAAAACAAAAATTCTAACAAGAATACAAAACACCTTAGATCTAGTTACATCGCAAATTCAATTTAAAATAGTCTTAATAAAAATGTTCATCCAAAGCAATATAATATGTGAATTCGCTATGATTCGGCATAACGTCCGCTGACGCGTAGTTGTTTGGGTGAACGTAATTTTGTGATTTTCTGAATTTTTTCCGAGATTGTGAAACCCTAATTCTCCATTCTCCAACAAACAAAAAAATAATAAAATGTGAAACCCTTGATAATCTAATCTTCCATAAGGGAAGACAAGAAACTACACTGCAAACTCTCTCAAAAAGGTGAGAATAATAAACGYAAAAATTGGGGATAAAATTCTCATAAAAAGATAGAAAAACCCAAAAATTGGGSGTAAAACTCTCATAACGAGATAAAAAGGAGGATTATTGATAAATAAATTGGCAAAATAAAAAAAAAAAGCAGTAGAAAGAAGAATTGGGGCTTACCAGTTACCACCATCAAAGAGATCATGGTTGCCTCGACGACTGCTGAAGAAGTTAGGGTTTTAGAGAGAGTTTTTTAGACAGAAGAAAMAGGACCCCAAATTAATTAGCCATACATGTATATTGAGGTTATATTTTTGTTATAATGGTTGTGCTTCAAGTTATTTTATTGGACTATCGGCATTATGACATATAGAAGAATGGAGGTTGTATTGGAGTTCGTTGTTTTCAGAGTTATTTTAGGTCATATCTGTGATGTCAGATTGCGATGTTTTCTTACATTCTTTTTATTTATTTATTTATTTATTTTGATGCAAAAATAGGTGTTGTTGATGATAGGATTTCAGAACATAGGTATGGAGGATTTATTTTCTCTTCAATATATGGTGCAGTGTTTTATTCATGTGGAGAAGGTTGTGTCAAGATATCATTATTATTGATTGCTTGCTTGACTAACTTCTGTATAGCTTTGATGGAATAGATATTTTGTAGTTATCATTTGAACTGAGGAGTAAGGACTTATTTTTGCAGGTGCAATTGTGTCCCTGTTGCTCTGTATTTAAAACATTGTCAAGTGTCCCTAAAGGTGCTGAAATCAAAAGGAGGCTTACATTTTACAATATGAACTCTTCATCATCTCTTTTTCTGAAAAAGCGTATCCTTTTATTTCTATGCTGCGGCAAGTGTAACCGTTTATCTCTACATATAATACATTGTATGTACTAAAGCTATTTATTTATTTGTTTATTTATTTATTTATTTATTTATTTATTTCCTTCTCTATCTGTTCTTTTTTTAACATTTTTTTTTCTTGACTCTTATACATTAGATGTCCTTTACTCTTTGAAATCTGGTTTTTCTGGTGTGCATGATCTTCTTCTGCGTATTTTTGGATTGCCAAATATGGGAACACCAAATTCACCAGCATCATGCTTCCATAATCTCGGGCTTTGTTCTCATCGATCTTATTGCTTGTAAGCACAATATTTCAAAACACCTCAGTATTGTTTAATCAAGCAACATTTGCATTTTAAAATTGTTTAGCTAGTGCTTTAGCATAGAGAAATCACACGACACTTGAGCGGAATATATAATGTTCCTCATTATTGGTGCCCTATTCAAATTCTTATACTCCCTCCGTAACATAAAACTTGCAACGATGGGACATAAAGTAGAGAGGAAAAATGTCCCATCGTTGCAAGTTTTATGTTACGGAGGGAGTAGTTTGGAAACTTTCCTAGTACCTAAGTAATTGTAGATGGTACTCTTAGGTCATGACTGTGAATTTTTTTTTTTTTGAAGAAAATTCCGTGAAACTTTGCCTTCATGTATATTCCAAACTTTTTAACCTTTGTTAACCACTCTAGAGGTGGTTTTAACTATTGAGAGGTAATTACTTTCCAAATGTTTTTTTWAAAAAAACTATTGACTGGTAATTAATATTTGTTGAAGATTAACACATAGTTGAGGATAGAGTAGCATTACCATGGGATTTGCATTAAATTTATTGTCACACTCAACCTATTACAATTAGTCCAATATTATATTCCTATTAAATGTTCAGTAGTTAACTAGTTACTCAAGCTCCTCAGCATTAATTAATGCATTCAATTTGTTTGGCCGTACTGTTGCAAGCATCAGATTTTATTGGAAGTTTACAGACTTAAATATCTGAAAGTTTATTCTGAATTTTCCAGATACCACTCTCTCTTAAAGTTTCTTAGAGTCTTTATCCGCAGAGCTACAAAATGTCAGCATAAAAGGCTATTGGAGAAGCACTGCCCTTCTCCATCCCTTTCTCTGTTCGATGATGATGGAAACGTTGGCTCCACTCTTCAGGTTTACTCTCTTGATCCCTGTATCATTTATGTTTTCGAATCTGAGAAATGTTTCAAGTTATTGTAGGCTTCCCGTTATGTGAAGGTTTTTTCCCCCCTCTCTCTCCTTACATCACTTGGAACATTTAGGTTATGTTTGGTAGGGTGGAAAACAAATTATTTATGGATTTTTGTTTTATTTATTTCCCATTTCACATTGTCTCGTTTTCGATGGAGTGTAAAATTATTTTCCCTTGGAGTTAAATATTCTTTCAATAATGGAAAACCTTTTTCCTTTTGAAATGAAGGGAAATTAATTTTCCTTCATTTTCCTTACATCTCTTCTATACTCCTCCCATTACCTCCTTCCTTCCCCTGTCGTTTTCCTTATTTCCCTATCATTTTTGTTACATGCAACCAAATAATGGAAAACTGATAATGCAATTGTGTTCTCCACTGTAAATTGTTTGTCATGAAATTTATTTTACCTTAAAAATATGTATACCCTACCAATCGAAGGGTTGTATTTTGTATCCACCACTTTTTTTTTTCTTTTTTTTTATTAGATTAGCAAATAAATTACCTATGCAATGAACAATGCCATATATAAATTGATTAAACCTGACTTCAAGGACCGTGGCTAATGATCTGTTTAGCAATAAACCAATGGGTATGGTTGTGAGAGGGGGAATAAGGTTGGAGAGGAAGCAAGAGAGTTTTACATAGCTTGGTGAGACATTGGACTGGTTATTTTTTTGGTAGGAAGGGATTCACTGCGTAGCCAATGTGATCTGGATATGGATTGGATCATTATTTTTAGCATAATTTTATTATTATTGTCGGATAAAATCAGATTATATTCAGATTATATCCATAAATATAGATAATATTAGATAGGATATTTTAATTCCAGTTATTTAGGATATTATTCTGATTTGTTAGAGTAGTTAGAGTCGGTTAGTTTGTTAGAGTTAATTAGAGCTAGTTGGTTAGATATGGCCAGTTAGTTATGGTTATATTTAATCTGATTTGTTAGGATACTATTAGATATTTTAGTTGGATAAGATATATATATATATATATAACTATCAATAAAAATTCAGTTTCCTCTTTTATCAAATTATTCTTCCTCTTTGTTAGTTAAGGGAAAACCTTGTGAGTTATGAGGTTTGTCCGAGAATTCGCTTGCTTAACTACATYGACGATGTGTCCTCTTTGGGAGTTAAGATCCTTTAAGTTCCGTGGTGTGTCCGGGAGTTTAAAGTTATATTTACTGTGCTTTCCTCACTCGTTTTTCCTCGCATTTTCTGTTTACTCGATTATTGTTCTAGGGTTTGTGAGCACCTTGCTTTTAAATCCACATCACAATGGTTTTGCTGACAAAATGGCTAATTTAAGTTTTCATTGCTGCAAAGCTTACTTGGAGGACAGTAGTAGACAAATAGTAACAAAGGGTTAGGCTGATTTTATTGTAAAAGCTCAATGGTGTTCAATGATTCGAACCAGCTTTGGCTACGTTGGGACTTTGGAGTTGGGACCGCTTATTTTCCATTGTCGAGACGATTGCTGCTTTCCTGCCATGGGATGACTCATTTGAGCCAATACTTAGCTACTTGGCAGGTCACTAATGGGTAGTGCTGCTTTTGAAATGTTGTCAGGCATGTTTTTAGTATCTTAACATATGAAAAATTGTCAATACTGAATGCTTTTTCGCCCCATTTTGTAGTGTTGGCTAGCAGGTGATTCTTCGGCTTAAATGATCTTTAATTTTAGCCTTTTTATACCGTCAGTTCCATGTTTGTATGCAGGCTAGAAAGGCACCTTCAGAGTTTTCAAACTCCCAGCAAGATGTGAATCAAAGAATCAAACAATTGCCTAAGAGGCCTATTCATACCATGACAACAAAACACAAGAAAATAACTGAAGTGATTCAGCATCAATTTGATGTCAGCCGGCCATATTGCTTAAAGGATGAAGTTGTGTCATTTGTTTGGTCTGTTTGTCAGAGTATAATCCCAGCTGATCTTTTGGGATCACCATCAAGCCGCAGAACCTTGCGAAGAAATATCTCTAGATTTATTAGGTTGAGAAGATTTGAGAAATTTTCTTTGAAACAATGTTTGCATAAACTAGATGCGTCAAAGTTCCCTTTTCTATCAAAAATAAAATCTCTGAAATTCCATACTGCCTTTTCCTTTGAACCTGAGGCTAAGCAGTTCCCTAGGCTATCACCTAAATCACAAACTATTCACCTTTCTTATTTAAAACAGATGCTGTTAGAGCGATGGATCTTTTGGTTTTTTACTCAGATTATAGTTCCCTTGGTACAAGCCAAGTTTTACGTCACAGAAAGTGAGCATGGTAAGCAAAACTTGTATTACTACCGGAAATCAACATGGAGGAAACTGAGTGACAGAGTTACTGAAACTTTAAAGGATCAGAGTTATCACTGCTTGGATACTACATCTGTAGCAGGGATATTGAGGAATAGGTCATTTGGTTTCTCAAAGGTTCGACTTTGCCCTAAAGAAAATGGAGCCAGGCCAATTGCGAATTTAAAGGCACCATCCCGGTTTCGCATTAGAAAATCATCTTCACGTGCTTGGCTGAGCAAAAAGCAAAAGAAGGGAACCTTTTTGAAGTCTGTAAATTCTGTTCTGCAGGATATTCATGTCATTTTCAAAGATCTGAAGGCGAGAGAACCAAAAAGGTGGGGCTCAACAGTTGATTCTTACGATGACATCCATAGAAAATTGTGTTCATTTCTGAGGCRTCTGAAGAGGGGCAAGGAAACCATGCCTGCAGTATACATTGTAGTTGCAGATGTACAGAAAGCATTTGATACTGTCAAACAGGATAAGCTTCTTTCCATACTTCATGAAATTCAAGTGGAAGACAAAGATTCACAGATCTCTAGGGATCTAAAGTTGTTTCAAGGCAACAATAGTGAATTTTTGGAAGTTGTTCTTCCTGTTCATCAGAGGAGTTGCCAGAAATTTGTCTTTAATCAGGTTAATAAGCTTGCAGTAAATTGTTAATATCTTTTATTTTTTATTTTTTATTTTGTACTCCGTATTTTAATTTGCTGAGTCTGATGGCTTTTTACTTTTGAATCACGAGGAGTCTAAACTATGACAACTGATAACAAGGAATTAAGGATAGAGTTCATGAAGAATACTTGTTAGAAATTAAGATACACCATGTTAGATATTTCATGATTCAGAATTGAACAAATCAAGGAGAGGTATATCATGTACCAAGTCTTCTAATTTTTATTTTTCCCTGTGAGCAGGATTAAAGTGTTTATTTCACAAGGGTCTTATCAATAAAACAAAATAATAATAGCTGTACTTGATCAAAGTTTATCTTGTCATTTGTTGTCTAGAACTCAGGCTTGATGGTTTTGAATTGTTTATGCAAAGAAAATGTCAGTTGTCCATTTGTAATGCTGCCATAATAGGATTTCCTTGACAGGGCAACTAAATCATGGCATCAGTAGCAGTTACCACACCAGCTGTAAAAAATGATGCTTCAGTTAGGAAAGCATTTTTGCGTTTTGAAATTGTGAATGATGTGATGAAAAAAAATGACACAATCAAAGCTTTAATTTTGAAAGACATGGGTAAACTGCCTAATTATTGTCATTTGATTGATTGCAGGAGCAAAGCATGACTCTAAGGTGGGAAAGACTGAAGCTTATCTTGAAAGAGCATCTGAAGAGAAATGTGCTTAAATTAGGTCAATGTTTCTATCTGCAGACAGTTGGTATTCCTCAGGGCAGTGTTATTTCCACCTTGCTTTGCACATTATACTATGGACACATGGAAAGAAGTGTTATATTTCCTTATCTTGCAAAAGTTGTTCATGCCGTGAAAATTCAATCTGACAACGACAATGACAATGATTGTGCTTTAGCTTCTACTCTAGAAGTATCATCTTTTCAGTATCTCTTACTAAGATTTGTCGATGACTTCTTGTTGGTATCAACTTCCAAAATGCTGGCTACTAATTTCTTTGCCAGGCTGCGGAGAGGAGTTCGAAAATACAATTGTTTCATGAATCAGGAGAAATTCTGCACGAATTTTGATTCAGAAGGAACACATAAGCTTGATCCGAAGAGGCAGTTGGTCGGCAGCGATGGTGTTCACTTTTTGAAATGGAGTGGTTTGCTTATTAATAGCAGAAATTTAGAGGTTCAGGCGGACCATAGTAGGCAAGTTCTATACTGACTATTTTGTCTTGTATGTTTGTGGCTAAAAGAACTGTAGACCATGTTGCTTATCCTGCAACAYGATGATTATAGATTGAATGTGGTACTTTATCGTTTGGAAGCTTTTTCATAGATTGGTCTAATGAATTTGGAAGTTGGAAATTATAACTAGAGTAGTTATAATTTGTCTGCATTGTTACTTTTTTATGCCGTGAATTCATTATTATCGTTCTGAATTTTCTCCATACATTTTCTGCAAGTTTGTATGTCCTTTAGTGAATTTATCATAGTTGATGTGAAGACTTGCTATATTTATATTATTGGAGCTTCCTTGGAGCAGGTATCTCAATGATCATCTGAGCTCCACAATGACAGTAAACTGTCAGCGTAGACCTGGACGTCAACTGCAGATCAAGCTGTTTGCTTATCTACGACCCAAATGTCATCCTATTCTCTTTGATACGTGTATAAACTCGCCAGCAACCATCAGGCTAAATATTTACCAAGCTTTTGTGATATGTGCAATGAAGTTCCATTGTTATGTCCGTGCATTGTCATTCTGGCGCAAACTCCAGCCTCGTTCCTGCTTGTCTCGCATAATGAAATCATTAAGGTATGCCTAGAGAAATCATATCTTGTCATTTTTTTTCTCCGAAAACTATGATGATATCTTTCAATTTGCTGCGATGTTCTGTGGAAAACTTAGAGCATTCTTCATCGGCTTCTTTTTACATAATACAAATAGATTTGACTAAACTGTYCCACAGTCCCACCTGATACTAAACTTATCTGACCTGAGGTTAAATTTATCTAATATTGATTACTCGATGTATTAATTGATAACCAAATTTCGGTGCAGTCAGGAAAGAACCGAGTTGACATGAAACATGACCACATAACTCTTCAATTAAATGTGACCTGCCAGAATCTCACACCAAGGCCACTTTAACATTTATCTATGGATGTCAGCCATTCTTTATACTTCCTCTTTAGTTACAAGTCCTTCAACAATAATTTTTTTCTTGCATACTTATAATGTTACCATAGAAATGCTGGCAGATTATTGTAAATGCAATTTTTCAAAATATCAGAGTCTTTATAATGTTTATTAGTATGTTTTACAAGAAATTCATATTCGAAAGTTGTGCATTGGTGAGCGTACAAGTCAAAACGCTGCAGCTAAAGAAAACAGAGAAGTTAGATTATCCTATAACCAGTTCTTTCCATTGTTCTGTCCTTAAACCTTTTGATTGTCAGATACATGTACAGCCTGTTGAAACGAAAGATGAATAGAGTGAAATGCTTATCTGGATGCCATCATGTTCTTCAAGTGGCSAAAAAAGAAGTTATATGGCTTGGATTAAAAGCATATATCAGGGTGTTGAGCAAGAAAAAATCAAGGCACATTGATTTGCTGCGTCTTTTAAAACACAAGTTTGCTGCTTCAAGTGTTGCGGGTTCCACGAAACTGAAGTTTGCTGTTGATGATTCTCATTCCTCTTATCTGTGGAAAATCAAGTACTAGGCACAGGCATTTCTGCTCTGGTTTTGTCTTCAGAATGCTGGTTAACTTCCAAAACCACATATCTATTGTCTCTTCTGCTGTTGGCTGTTGCATCAGTGAATTTCATTTGTCAATGTATCTTCCCCCAACCTTTTTGTAATATCTAGAATGCGTGATACCTCTCTTATGTTGTTCTAATCCCTTTTTCTTTGTGAGGGTGGTGCTGATAAATTCTTTTGTAACAAGGTATTGAGCAATGGCTTTTGTACAAACCATCTCACAAAATTTCCTGTGTGAAGGCCCAATTCATATATATCAAATACTCTATTAGCTTGTGATTGCTTTAGTATTGCTTATTAATTCATGTCAATATGGTAAAGGCTCGTTTGACATTGTGGCTTTTAATTCCTCTCCAATTTCAAATGTTCTATAAAGCTCATGGATTTACAAGAAAATGGCTAATGACAAACTTGAATTAGGTTGATTGTGTTGTTTGTTCATAAATTTCAATTGGCGAGTTTTTATTTCACTCAATAAACAATAGAGATTAAACTTGGAAGCCATAGTATAAATAGGTTGATTAACTTTTTTTTAATAATTTTTTTTGTCTAAAAGAACCACTGTAATTCATATGCACTTGTTAAATTAGTCAACATAAACTATTTTCATTAGGTGAAAAAGGGGACTCCTCTACCACTTGTATTAATCTTGGTGAAAAAGTGTTGTGGCATTAAGCTGATTAGTTCATTTAATTAGCCTTAATTAGCCTTAATTGATTTTCCCGCCACTTTTCAGTTAGAACAGTTAGTTAAGGTTGTTGTTTGTTATTCAGCTCGCTGTCATTTGTTGTAATTCATCTTCTTCTTTTTCTTCTTTTTCTGTCCTGTTTCCTGTGTGTGCCTCTGTTGCAGATTGCACCACATCATTGGTATTAGAGCCAACCCACCAATTCCGCCATTAAAGCACCTCAAAAACCTCTATTTACAACCTCATTTCTTCATATTTCAAATTTCATTCTTCTTACACAGAGTGTTTGATATAAACCCACTTCCGAACTGTTGTTGTATGCACAATTCTGGCTCCACAAACTAGAAGGTCTGCAACTATAGAAGAAGAATTTCGAGCTCTAGAGAGAAGGGTGGAAGAACAGGCCACAACCATGCAAGATCAGAATACCAGATTGGATGCAATGATGAAGCTGCTACAAAAAATGAAGGATGTTACACCACARCCTGATTCTGATGCATCATCATCTTCCTTCAACCCTCTTAGGAGGTAAGCTATGAACCCCAAATTGGATTTCCCTAAATTTGATGGTTCTAATCAAAGATTATGGATAAAAAAATGTAGTAGATACTTTTAATTATGCAAAATTCTTGATGAAAACAAAGTAAATCTTGCATCTCTTAACATGCAATGATTGATAAAGCTAGAAATTGGGTCACTAATTACCTTTATGTTAGGGGTCATGTTGAATGGGATGATTTTATATTGGATTTTTCCGCAAGGTTTAAGGGTGAAAGTGCTAGTACAACAGTAGAAAAATGTACAAAATTAAAATTAACTCAGCATGCTTCATTAGAGGACTACATTGATATTTTTGAGCATTTGAGGTATATTTTGTGGAAAAATGGGCATTGCTTGTCTGATTCCTATTTGATGGATAGTTTTCTTGGTGGGTTAAAACCCAACATCAAATCCATGGTGAAGGCTTTGAAACCCAACAACATTTTAGAAGCTATTGAACATGTTAGGCTCCAAGAACAACACCAGTCCACAAATACCCTAACCAAATCTTACAAACCAACTGACCACCCTGTTTACAACCCTTAACCATTTCAAGTTTTACCACCAAACCCCAATAAACCACCTCTTCTCTCAACACCTCCACAAAATTAACCCAGTCAGCCATAGTCAAATACAACCCCAGGCAATTTCCATTCATCCCAACTAACATTAAAGCACAGAAAATTGCCCAAGGACTATGTTATTACTATGATTAGAAATGGGAAAAAAAACCACAAATGTCCCTTTAAAGAACCAAGACTGTTCATGGTAGAAATTCCCCCAATTGATTTTTCTTCTAAACCTGACATAACCCCTACAAACACCACTCCTATTGAAGATTACATTGAAGAGACTGAACCCACTGGTGAACACCATAGTTCTGTGAATACCCTATCAAGAAACCATAATTTGTCAACCATGAGGGTTGTAGGGTGGGTAGCCAATAAAACTATACACATCCTAATAGACTTTGGCAGCACCCATAATTTTGTTGACCTTATAATAGCCAAGAAACTGAAGTGCTCAATTGAATCAATGGATCCTCAAGCTGTGACAGTAGCTGATGGCAGCAGTATACCATGCCACCATACATGCTCCAATTTCCAATGGAGGATGAATTAGAAATTATTCAAGGCTGATGTGATGCTCATAGCTCTGGGAGGATGTGATATGATTTTGGGTGTGCAATGGTTAAGTACATTGGGTAAAATCCATTGGGATTTTAAGAAGCTACTAATGGAATTTGAACTTCAAGGTCAACCAATGTTATTGTAAGGGGTTTCTCCTAAAAGGTTACAAGTTTTAGAGAAGGAACTAAGCATCAAAATGATCTAACATGCAGCACAACTACGCCTAATGCAAGTATTCGCAGCAGAATCACAAGTCTCCCTATTTAACTCTCTTGTCTTGAGTCTTTTGATGAGTACAATAGCTCAAAGATCAGTACCATATGATTTTTGCTGATCCAGTTGACTTACCTCCCTTGAGAGGAGTACATGATCATAGGATTCCCTTAGATCTCTTTTCATGGCCTTTCAACATCAGGCCTTAGAGGTATCCTCTTAAACAAAGGGATATCATTGAGCAACTTGTTGAGGAAATGCTTCAAAGGGGAATCATACAAAATAGTTCTAGTCCATATGCATCTTCAATCGTGCTATTTGGAAAGAAGGATGGTGATGTGGATTTATAAGGAAAGAATCCTCACAAATCCAGAAAACGAGTGGAACTAAAGAACGAGTGTTTGATTGTGTTTAAAAACTGAAAATAACTTCGAATCTTTAATGGATTCGAAGGATCTTAACTCACAAAGTGGAACCAGCTCCTAAAAGGAACAACCGACAATGTAGCTAACCAAGTGAATTTCCGGACCAACCACAAAACTCACAAGGTTTTCTCTGAATTAACAAAGAGGAATTTTTTGACAAGAATAAACTGAATTTTCATTAAAGAATTCGAACCTATTTATAATACAAAATAATATCTAAAACTAACTAAGATATTTATGGAAAGATATAAATCTTATCCAGAAATTATCCTAACTAATTATATCCTAAAATATCATAATAATATCTAGTTAAAACTAACCCTAACCGAATTCTAGATATTTATCCTAACAAATCAGAATAATATCCTAACTAACAAATATCCTAACAAACTAATCTAATCTTAACTAATTCGGCCTAATTAATTCGGACTAAATAAAATAAAATAAAATAAATCTAATTAATCCTAACAACCARATATTTCCAGATTTCTTCAACCTTCCAATATCATTCCAAAGTCGAGTTGATCTCCCTTTTGCACRTGATTTCCTTCAAGATATATGACCACTCGAAAATAATTATCCTGATATTTATTGTTAATTTTCAAATCAATAGGATAATTTTCCAAAATAGCCAATGAATCCTCATCAGATGGTACATGAAGGCTTTGCATAGACTATACAAAACTGAACAAGAGAACTATCAAGGATAAGTTCCCTATACCCATTGTAGAGGAGCTGATTGATGAGTTAGCATGAGGACCGGCGGCTGAACCTTGATATACCCCAAAACAAGAACAGTCTTCACTAAATTGGAACTTAGAGTTGGTTACCATCAACTAAGGGTTCACCTAGATGATGTTTTTAAAACTGCATTCAAGACACATTGTGGACACTATGAATTTCTGGTCATGCCCTTTGGGCTAACTAATGCTCCAACCTCTTTCCAAGCTTGGATGAACCTGGCGTTCAAGCCCTTGTTGAGGAAATGTGTGTTAGTATTCTTTGATGATGTATTGGTATAGAGTAGAACCCTAGCAGCTCAATGGTGTCATCTAAAGCAGTGTTTGAACTCATGAAGGAAACAAGATGTATGTGAAAGAACAGAAAGTTAAAGATACATACATTTGTCCCTAGCCCAAAACGGCCAATGATAAGACACCCCTTGCAACACACAAGTCAAATCGAGAAAGAGCTAGGACCCTRACAGGCCCTAAAAAAGGCAAATTCCCTTGCATTTGACACCCCTTCCAGGTATTTAGCACCTCCAAAAATAAGTTTTAATTTTCAAATAATTTTAACTTATTTTAAAACATTTTTCTAGAATTTTTTGGATTTTTTCAGAATTTTTCTAAGCCTTTTTGGCAATTTTCGGAATTTTCAACAATTTAATTAATTTTGCAATAACTAATTAAAATTATGAATACAATTCCAAAATTCACAAAGTTTTAGCACATCACCCTATTTTTTATAAGGAATTTTTACATATTTTTTCCATAATTTTTTGATTTATGGTTTAATATTTATGAATTTCTTAAGCAAAAACGCAAAACTGAGCATAGCGGGCCATCCCGGGATTTTCACCTCGAGACACGCGTCCCGAGGGAGYYRAAAATCCCGAGCATCGTGGTAATATCAGCCACGCAGATAATATCAACTATAATTGTATAAAATCACGTATATATTTTATACAATTATATTACGATATTATTTCATTATAATCTCGCTATTCGAGGTAAAACAATCTCGAATATCGCAATAATATCCGACACAATTGCAATAATATCGAATAATAATCGTATAACATCACGTACGATTATATTACGATATTATACAATCGCAATCACGCTATTCGAGGCAAGCAAATCGCAAATCGGCCAAAATCCAAGCCAATACTGGGCGCAATTGCCCTCAGTTTTGGGCGTAATTGCACCAAAAAACTTCCTGTTTTGGCCGATTTCGACCCTTGCCTATAAATAAGGAGCCTCCCCTATTCATTTGAGAAAACTTTTGGCTTTTGGACCTGCATTCTCTCACTCGTCCAACTCTCTCTCTCTCTCTTATTCTCTCTCACAAACACTCTCAAACACATTCAAACACAATTCAAACACAATTCAAACACATAAAAGCATCTTCAAATACTCTTTTCCAATAGATCTAAGAGGTTTTCAAGGGTTCTAAGGTTTGACAAGGGTTCCAAAGGGTCCGAGGCAACGTTCTTGGTCTTCGACATCGTGTTGCGAGATAGGTTTGAGGCCAACGTCTCAATTCTAAACCCCCTTTTGCATTCTTGTTTAGAAATTTGACTTTCTATGTAATTTGCATGTAATATTGATTAACAAAAGATTCGGCAATTCGAATTTAAAGCAACCTTAAGGCATAACTTTAAATTCCTCGTACGAGTGCTTGCATGCTTGTCTCACAACCATAATATGCTTTAACAAAGACCTGCAAATTTCGTGTTTCACGCCTAGTAAGATAACTATGGACAACCGGCATTAGGCTCATGGAATACGGAATTAACAACACATGCTACAACAAAATAGACAGTATGTGCATAGTATTCTGTTAAACAACCCGCCTAGTAATTTTGCGCGCTTAGGGTTTAAAACGGAAAACTGTTTGTTGTTGTCTTTCGGACAATGAACTCGCAATAACTGAATAGAGGCCGCTAGATGCGGGGGGGGGGGGGGGGGGGGCTGTGCACTACTTCACCCTTACCCTTGTCCCCTAATTCAGACCTTTGGTGCACTACTAGATATGGAGTCCTTCGCCTTGCTTTATGCAATTATAGGCAAGGTTTCAAACGGGTTCCGCAGCTTCCCAAAAGAAGTGTGTTGGCGACTTCCTCTACTCATTTCGAGTATAAACACACAACTCCAGGCATATTCATAATATGAAAAAGCAAGAATTAAATTCTAGCAAACAAACCGAGCCGCCCTTAAATTGTACCCCCCGGAGCAGAGGGACCGGACCCAGTCTGGCCCGGTGAYGCCTCGGCACCTGTACAGTTTTCTGGCGACTCCACTGGGGAGTTTACTAAAGCTATTACCTTTAGTGTTGTGTGGGCAATACTCRAATTGTTATGCGATTTCAGCGTCCTAAATACGACATTGTGTTTTAGGCATCATGCATTACACGGAACTTAGGTCGTTGGCACTGAGTTTCCGTTTCCTAGGCATCACGTCTCATATAAGTGTGTTCTACACTTGAGTCAAGACCGGGGGGGCTCGCTTAAGATTGGCGCTGGTGCACTACCTATGTAACCAACTCTTAAGCTTGATGCCCATCCCCACCATGACGTGCGGCTGCGTGCACTACAAAGCCGTAATGGTTTAGACCTCCTTTGATCATCATAGCGGGCTGGATGTGTTAAGGATCGTCCTGAGCCTAGTCATGGGACCCTCTTGGACACCCTGACTGACCTGTTCGATAACGTARCAACTGACTCTAGGTGGCTGGACTTTTGTTTTTCTGTTGCATATAGGGTTCATGCTAGCGTGACAACGTGTTACGTGCTTTTAGACTAAGGACCCTATTTTTTCATTCATAACAAATGAGTCATTGAGTCATGTAACAGTCCTCATATAGCAAGGTGATCATTCCTTAGGCGTTGTAATGTCGAAGTGGTTGTAAACTAGAATCATTAGGCGTTACGTCTTTTCGAGTCATACATTTGTAAACGGACGTCGGACCTTCGAACTTCGCCTTTTCAAAAAAGAGATAAAAAAACGAAAAAATGACAAAAAAATGAAAAACGAAAAATAAAAGGTGAAAGGCGAATTTCCGACGTTTATGCACTTTTACATTTTTGAGTCAGTCAATAGGCAAAGGAATGATCACCCCTAAGACATTCATTGCATCACAGGTTGATTCGACATGGAACTTAACTTTTGGTCCATGTGCAAACAGGGTAGGCACCAACGGTTGAGCTCGTAGACATAGGGTTCGTTCCACGGTTCTTAAGCAGTGCTCCGTCAATCAACACCATTGCACTAACGGATAGTGAAGAAACTCAAATGGACTTGACTTTAGCCGATTTGAAGGAGACCCTGAACTCATTAGCTTCCCGAGTCGCTCAGCTAGAGAAGTCCAACACCYAGGTCCTCGAAATTCTTGAGGAAGTGATCCATGCATCCTTAAGCAGTATGTAGACCGGGTTCTRTCCAAGGGAGAAGTAACTTCTTCACATGACAATTTGCAAGAACCAGTTAGCGAGAATGACACTGAAGTAACTTCTCACATGGGCAAAGTAATGAAGAGGATCGATGATTCTCTTAAAAGCAAGACTATGATGAAGGTGCGTGATTCGTAACAAGCGCAAATACACTAGGATAGGCATGCCCTATGCCCAAGCCCTTGAGCACCTCAAGGCAATTGGCTTCCTTACACCAAAAGGCCCTACTCCTAATCCTTCTTTGGAGAAAAGGCCTCCTAAATGGGGCATAGACAAGTTTTGCAAGTATCACAAAGGACATGGCGACGACACTAAAGAATGTCATACGTTGAGGGAAGCAGTCAAAGACTTGATAGACAATGGCCGTCTCCCCTTTCCTCTCAAAGGCTCTAATTGTCAGAGTATAATCCCAGCATCTTTTCGGGATCACCATCAAGCCGCAGAACCTTGCCGAGAAATATCTCTAGATTTATTAGGATAAGGTAGAAGATTTGAGAAATTTCTTGAAACAATGTTTGCATAAAACAGATGCGTCAAAGTTCCCTTTTCTATCAAAAATAAAATCTTGAAATTCACTCTGCCTTTTTCCTCTTGACCTAAGAGAGACTATAAGCAGATTCCCTAGGCTTCAACTATAACACAAACTATTCACCTTTCTTATTTAAAAAGATGCTGTTTAGGGACGATGGATCTTTTGGTTTTTTTTACTCAGGATTATAGTTCCCTTGGTACAAGCCAAGTTTTACGTCACAGAAAGTGAGCATTCGGTAAGGCCCAAACTTGTATTACTTACCCGGAAATCAACATGGGAGGAAACTGAGTGACAGAGTTACTGGAAATCTTTAAAGGATCAGAGTTATCACTGCTCTGGATGAACTACATCTGTGTAGCAGGGATATTGAGGAATAGGTCATTTGGTTTCTCAAAAAAGGTTCGACTTTGCCCTAAAGAAAATGGAGCAGGCCCAATTTGAAGAATTTTAAAGGCACCATCCCGGTTTCGCATTAGAAATCATCTCACGCTGCTTGGCTGAGCAAAAAGCAAAAGAAGGAACCTTTTTGAAGTCTGTAAATTCTGTTTGCAGGATTTCATGTTCATTTTCAAAGATCTGGAAGGCGTAGAGAACCAAAAGGTGGGGCTAACAGTTGATTCTTACGCAGTGACCGAGTCCATGAAAATTGTGTTCTTTCGTGAAGGCATCTGAAGAGGGGCAAGGAAACCATGCCTGCAGTATACATTGTGATGATTGCAGATGTACAGAAAGCATTTGATACTGTCAACCCAGGATAAGCTTCTTTCCATACTTCATGAAAATTCAAAGTGGGAAGACAAAGATTCACAATTCTCTAGGGATCTAAAGGTTTCAAGGCAACAAATATGAATTTTGGAAGTTCTTCTTCCTGTTCATCAGAGGAGTTGCCAGAATTGTCTTAATCAGGTTAATAAGCTTGCCAGTAAATTGTTAAATATCTTTTTTTTTTTTTTTTTTTTTTGTTACTCCTATTGTTAATTTTGCTAGTCTGATGGCCTTTTTACTTTTGAATCCGAGGAGTCTAAACTATGACAAACTGGATAACAAGGATATTAAGATAGAGTTCATCGCAAAGAATACTTGTTAGAAATTAAGATACACCATGTGTAATATTTCATGATTCAGATTGAACAAATCAAGGAGAGGGTTAATATCATGTAACCAAGTCTTCTAATTCTTTATTTTTCCCTGTGAGCGGATTTAAAGGTTTTATTTCACAAGGGTCCTTATGCGAATAAACACAAAATAATAATAGCTGCTACTTTGATCAAAGTTATCTGTCATTTGTTGTCTAGAACTCAGGCTTGGATGGTTTTTGAATGTTTATGCAAAGAAAATGGTCAGTTGTCCATTTGTAATGCTGCCATAACTAGGATTTCCTTGCACAGGGGGCAACATAAAATCATTGTGCATCAGTTAGCAGTTACCACACCAGCTGTTAAAAAATGATGCTTCCAGTTAGGAAAAAGCTTTTGCGGTTTTTGAAATTGTTGGGAATGATGTGATGAAAAAAAATTGGACACCATCAAAGGCTTTAATTTTTGAAAGACATGGGTTAACTGCTATTTATGTCATCTTGATTGATTTGGCAGGAGCAAAAGCATGACTTCTAAGGTGGAAAGACTGAAGCTTATCTTGAAAAGAGGCATCTGAAGAGAAATGTGCTATAAATATTAGGTCACATGTTTCATCTGCAGACATTGGTATTCTCAGGGCAGTGTTATTTCCACCTTGCTTTGCACATTATTACTAACTGGACACATGGAAAGAGTGTTATAAATTCCCTTATCTTGCAAAAAAGTTGTTTCATGCCGGTTTTGAAAACTTCAATCTGACAACGACAATGACAATGATTGTGCCCTTTTAGTTCTACTCTAGAAGTATCATCTTTCAGTATCTCTTACTAAGATTTTCGTCGATGACTTTCTTTTTGTATCAACTTCCCAAAAATCGCATGGCTACTAATTTCTTTGCCAGGCCTGCGGAGAGGAGTTTCGAAATTACAATTGTTTCATGAATCAGGAGAAATTCTGCACGATTTTTGATTCAGGAAGGAACACATAAAGGCTTTTTTTGGGAAAATCGATAAAGGGGGGGAAAGGGCCAGCGTTGGTCCCTAGAGCGCCCAGCGATAGGTGTTCACTTTTGAAATGGTAGTGGTGCTTATTTTATAGCAGAAATTTTAGAGTTCAGGCGGACCATTTAGTAGGGCAATTCTATACTGACTATTTTTTCTTGTATGTTTGCTGCTAAAAGAACTGATTAGACCATGTTGCTTCTCTGCCCAACATTGATGGATATAGGATTGAATGTGGTTACTTTATCGTTATGGAAGTTTTTCATAGATTGGTTTCCTAATTGAATTTGAAAGTTGGAATTTAAACCTAGAGTAGTTATAATTTGTCTGCCCATTGTTTACTTTTATATGCCGTGAATTCGATTATTATCGTTTCTGAAATTTCTCCATAACAATTTTTGCAAGTGTGTATGTCCTTTTAGTGAATTCTATCATAGTTGGATGTGGAAACTTTTGCTATATTTATATTATTGGAGCTTCCTTTGGAGCAGTATCTCAATGATCATCTGAGCTCCACAATGACAGTAAAAGACTGTCAGCGTAGACCTGGACGTCAACTGCAGATCAAGCTGTTTGCGCTTATCTAGACCCAAATGTCATTTCCTATTCTCTTTGATACGTGTATTAAACTCGCCAGCAACCATCAGGCGCCTAAATATTTACCAAGCTTTTGTGATATGTGCAATGAAGTTCCATTGTTATGTCCGTGCATTGTATTCTGGCCGCCAAACTCCAGCCTCGTTCTGCTTGTCTCGCATAATTTGAAAATCATTTAAGGTATGCCTAGAGAAATCATATTCTTTGTTTCATTTATTTTTTCTGCCGAAAACTATGATTGATATCTTTCAATTTGCACGCTGCGATGTTCTGTTCCGGAAAACTTTTAGATCATTCTTCATCGGCTTCTTTTACATTAAGTACAAATAGATTTGACCTAAACTTGTTCCACAGTCCACCTGATTACTAACACTTATCTGACCTGAGGTGTAAAATTTATCTAATATTTGATTTACTCGAGTATTAATTGAATAACCAAATTTCGGTGCAGTCAGGGAAAGAACCGAGTTGACATGAAACATTGGACCAACAATAACCTTCAATTAAATGCTCGACCTTTCAGACACCTCTCACACCAAGGCCAACTTTAACATTTATCTTGGAATGTTCAGCCCATTCTTATACTTCCTCTTTGTTACAAGCTATCCTTTCAACAATAAATTTTTTTTCTTGCATATTATAATGTTACCATAGAAATGCTGGCAGATTATTGTAAATGCCAATTATTTTCAAAATATCAGAGTCTTTATAATGTTTTTAGGTATCGTTTTACAAGAAATTCATTATTCGGAAAGTGTGCATTGTGTGAGCGTCGAAGTTCAAAACGCTGGCAGCTAAAGAAAACAGAGAATTTAGATTATTCCCTATAACCAGTTTCTTTCCCATTGTTCTGTCCTTTAAACCCTTTTTTGATGTCAGATACATGTACAGCCTTGTTGAAACGAAAGCGATTTGACTAGAGTGAAATGCTATCTGGATGCCATCATGTTCTTCAAGTTGGCCAAAAAAGAAGTTATATGGCTTGGATTTAAAAGCATATATCAGGGTGGTTGAGCAAGAAAAAATCAAGCACATTGATTTGCTGGCGTTCTTTTTTAAAGACACAAAGTTTGCTTGCTTCAAGTGATTGCGGTTCCACGCAAACTGAAGTTTGCTGTTGATGATTCTCCATTCCTCTTATCTGGGAAAATCATGTAGTACTAGCACAGGCATTTTCTGCTCTGGTTTTGTCTTCAGAATGTGGTTTAACTTCCAAAACCACATATCATATTGTCTCTTCTGCTGTTGGCTTTGCATCAGTGAATTTTCATTTGTCAATGTATCTTCCCCCCAACCTTTTTGTAATATCCTAGAATGCGTGATACCTCTTCTTAGTTGTTCTATCCCCTTTTTCTTTGTGAGGTGTTGACTTGATAGAATTCTTTTTAACAAGTGGTACTTGAGCAATAGGCTTTTGTTACAAACCATCTCACAAAATTCCTGTGTGAAGCCCAATTCAATATATCCAAATACTCTTAGCTTGGTGATTTGCTTTAGTAATTGCTTATTAATGTCATGTCAATATGGTAAAGGCTCGTTTGACTTGTGCTTTAATTCTCTCAAATTTCAAATTGTGTCTTATAAAGCTCATGGATTTACAAGGAAAGTGGCTAATGACGAAACTTTGAATTAGGTTGATTCGTGTGTTGTTCATAAATTTCAATTGGCGAGTTTTTATTTAACTCAATAAACCAATAGAGATTAAACTTGGAAGCCATAGTATAAATAGGTTGATTAACTTTTTTTAATAATTTTTTTTTTGTCTAAAAGACCACTGTAAATTCAATATGGCACTTTTAAATTACGTCAACATACAACTATTTTCATTTTTAGGTGAAAAAAAGGGGACTCCCTCTACCACTTGTATTAATCTTGGTGAAAAAAAGTGTTGTGGCATTAAGCTGATAGTTATTTAATTAGCCTTAAATTAGCCCTTAATTGATTTCCCGCCACTTTCAGTTAGAACAGTTAGTTTTAAGGTGTGTTTGCTTTGTTATTCAGCCCTGATCATTTGTTTTGTAATTCAATCTTACTTCTTTTTCCTTCTTTTTCTGTCCTGTTTCCTGTTGTGTCCTCTGTTGGCAGAGCACCACATCATTGGTATTAGAGCAACCACCCAATTCTCCGCCATTAAAGCACCTCAAAAACCTCTATTTACAACCTCATTTCTTCATATCAAAATTTCATTCTTCGTTAAAACAGAGGTGTTTTCATATAAAACCCACTTCCGAACTTAGTTGTTGGTATGCACAATTCTGGCGTCCACAAACTAGAAGGTCTGCAACTATAGAAGAGGAATTTTCGAGCTCTAGAGAGAAGCGGTTGGCCAAGAACAGGCCACAACCATTGGCAAGATCAGAATACCAGATTGGAGTGCAATGATGAAGCTGCCTTAACAAAAAATTTTAAGGATTGTTACACCACAGCCTGATTCCCTGATGCAATCATCTTCCTTCAACCCATCTTAGGAGTAAGCTATGAACCCCAAATGATTTCCCTAAATTTGATGGTTCTAATCCCAAAGATTATGGGATAAAAAAAATGTTATTAGTACCTTTTTAATTCATGCCAAAATTCTTGATGAAACAAAGTAAACTCTCTGGCATCTCCTGTAAACCAGTGCAATATTTGGGGATTAAAGCTAAAATTGGGTCACTAATTACCTTTATGTTAGGCGGGTCTATGTTGTAATGGATTGATTTTATATGAATTTTTCCGCAAGTTTTAAGGGTATGAAAGTGCTTAGTACAACAGTTAGAAAAAATGTACAAAATTAAAATTAAACTCAGACATGCTTCATTAGAGGACTACATTGATATTTTTTTGAGCATTTGAGGTATATTTTGTGGAAAAATGGGATTGTCTTGTCTGATTCTATTTATGGATAGCTATTTCTTGGTAGGGTTAAAACCCCAAACATCAAATCCATGCAGTGGAAGAGCTTGGAATCCCACAACATTTTAAAGCTATTGAACATTTAGGCTCCAGAAACAACACCAGTCACAAATAGACCCTAACCAAATCTTACAAACCAACTGACCACCTGTTTAAACCTTACATTTCAAGTTTTACACCAAACCCCATAACCACCTCTTCTCTCAACACCTCCACAAAATTAACACCCAGTCAGCCATAGTCAAATTAACCAGGCAATATTCATTCATCCAACTAACATTAAAGCACCAGAAATTGACCCAAGGACATGTTTTACTATGATTAGGAATGGCGAAAAAAAAACCCACAATGTCCTTTAAAAGAACCAGACTGTTTCCATGTTAGAAATTCCCCCAATTGATTTTTCTTCTAAACCTGACAAACCCCTTACAAACACCACTCCTAATTGAAGCATTACATTGAAGAGGATGAACCCACTGGTGAACACCATAGTTCTGTGATACCCTATCAATAACCATAATTTGTCAACATGAGGTGTTGTAGGGTGGGTAGCAATAAAACTATACACATCCTAATAGACTTGGCAGCACCCATAATTTGTTGAACCTTATAATAGCCAGAAACTGAAGTGTACTCAATGAATCAATGGATCCTCAAGCTCGTCGACCAGTAGCTGATGGCAGCAGTATAACCATGCCACCATACATGCTCCAATTTCCCAATGGAGATGAATTAGAAATTAATTCGAAGGCTGATGTGATGCTCATAGCTCTAGGAGGATGTGATATGATTTGGGTGTGCATATGGTTAAGTACATTGGGTAAAATCCATTGGATTGTTACAGAAGCTACTAATGGGAATTTGAACCCTTCAAGGTCAACCAATGATTATTGTAAGGGGTTTTCTCCTAAAAGGTTACAAGTTCTTAGGAGAGAGGAAACTAAGCACTCAAAATGAAATCTAACATCGCAGACACAACTTACGCCTTAAATGCAAGTATTCGCAGCAGAATGCGACCACAGTTCTCCCTATTTAACTTTCTTTGTCTTGAGTCTCTTTTGATTGAGACAGATAGCCTCAAAGATCAGTACCCATATGATTTTTGCTGATCCAGTTGACTTACTCCCTTGAGAGGAGTAATGATCATAGAGTTTCCCCCTTAGATCTCTTTTTTCATGGCCTTTCAACATCCAGGCCTAGAGGTATCCTCTTTAAACAAAGGGATATCACTTGAGCAACTTGTTTAGGAAATGCTTCAAAAGGGGAATCATACAAAATAGTTCTAGTATCATTATGCATCTTCAATCGTTAGCTATTTGGAAAAAGAAGGATGGTGATGTGGATTATAAGGAAAAGAATCCTCACAAAATCCAGAAACCGATGGAACTAAAGAACGAGTGTTTGATTGTGTTTAAAAACTAAAATAACTTCGAATCTTTAAATGGAAATTCGAGGATCTTAACTCACAAAGGTGGGAACCAGCTCCCAACCGACATGTAGCTAACCAATGTGAATTTCCGGACCAACACAAAACTCACAAGGTTTCTCTGAATTAACAAAGAGGAATTTTTTTGACAAGAATAAACTGAATTTTTCATTAAAGAATCGAAAATCCTATTTAATAATACAAAATAATATCTAAAACTAACTAAGATATTTATGGGAAAGATATTTAAATCTTATCCAGAAATTATCCTAAACTAAATATATCCTAAAATATCATAATAATATCTAGTTAAAACTTAACCCTAAACCGATTCTAGATTTATCCTAACAAATCAGAATAATTATCCTAACTAACAAATATCCTAACAAAACTAATTAATTCCTTAACATAATTCGGCAACTATTTAATTTCGGACTAAATAAAATTAAAATAAAATAATCTAATTAATCCTTAAACAACAGATATTTCCAAGATTTCTTCAACCTTTCCAATATCATTCCAAACTCGAGTTGATCTCCCTTTTGCACATTGATTTCCTTCAAGATATATGACCACTTCGAAAAATAATTATCCTGATATTTAATTGTTAATTTCAAATCAATAGGATATTTTCCAAAAATAAGCCAATGAATCCTATCAGATGGTTACATGAAGGCTTTGCATAGACTATACAAAACTGAACAAGAGAACTATCAAGGATAAGTCCCTATACCCCATTGTAGAGGAGCTGATTGATTGAGTTTGCATGAGGACGGCGGTCTGTAACCTTGATATACCCCAAAACAAGAACCAGTCTTCACTAATATTGGAAACTTAAGCTTAGTTACCTCAACTAAGGGTCACCTAATGATGTTTTTAAAACTGCATTTCAAGAACACATTGTGCCGGACACTATTGAATCTGGTCATGCCCTTTGGCTAACAAATGCATCCAACCTCTTTCCAAGCTTGGATGAACCTGCGTTCAAGCCCTTGTTGAAGAAAGTGTGTTAGTATTCTTTGATTGATGTATTTGTATAGAGTAGACCCTAGCAGCTCAATGGTGTCATCTAAAGCAGTGTTTGAACTCATGAAGGAAACAAGATGTATGTGAAAGAACAGAAAGTTAAAGATAGCATACATTTTGTCCCTAGCACCCAAAACGGCAATGATTAGACACCCCTTGCAACACACAAGTACAAATCGCAGAAAGAGCTAGAGACACCTACGAGGCCCTAAAAAAGATAGAATTCCCTTGCATTGACACCTCCTTACAGGTATTAGCACCTCCAAAATACAGTTATTATTCTCAAATAAATTTAAACTTATTTATTTTAAACATTTCTAGAATTTCTTGATTTTTTCGGAATTTTTCTAAGCTTTTGGCAATGTTTCGGATTTTTCAACAATTTAATTATTTGCAATAATAATTAAAACAAATTATGAAAAATTCCAAAATTCACAATTTAGGCACACACCCTATTTTTTCATAAGGAATTTTTAATATTTTTTCCATAATTTTTTGATATTATGGTTTAAATTATTATGAATTTTGTAAGCAAAAACGCAAAACGAGCACTAGCGGCCATCCACGGGATTTCCCTCGAGACACGCGCGTCCCGAGGCAAAAAATCCCGAGGCATCGTGGTAATATCAGCATATTCGCAAATAATACAACTATAATGATATAAAACACGTATATATTTTATACATATATTACGATATTATTTCATTAAATCTCGCTATTCTGAGGTAAAAATCACAATCTCGAATATCGCAATAATTCACAGCAATCGACAATAATATCGAAATAATAATCGTATAACATCACTTACGATTATATATACGATATTATACAATCGCAATCACGCTATTCGAGGCAAGCAAATCGGCCAAAATCCAAGCATAATACTTGCGCAATTGCCCTCATTGTGGCGTAATTGCGACCAAAACTTACCTGTTTTGGCTGATTCGACCCTTGCTTAAACTAACGGACGCCATCCCCGTTCATTTCATTAGGAAAATCTTATAGCAGTCTTTGGACGTGCATCTCTCTACACTCGTTAACTCTCTACTCTCTCTCTCTCTCTCTACTCTTCTCTTCTCCTCTCATCTCTTCTCCTTTCTAAACACTTTTCATTCAAACAATCTCAAACACAAGTTCAACACAAAAAGCATATTCAAAGTCTTTTGCCATACGATCAAGGAGTTTCAAAGGTTCAGTCACAAGGGTCAAAAGGCTTGGTCCGAGCAATACGGCTCTAGTCTTCGACTATCGTATTGTTGCGAGGTAGTTTGAGCCGCCGAACTCTCAATTCTAAACCCCCTTTTTGCACTTGGCTTTAGACAAATTTGACTTTCATAGTTAATTAGCCATTAATATTATTAGCAAATAGATTCCGGCCAATTCGAATTAAAGCAACTTTAGCATAACTTTCAAATTCCTCGTCACGAGTGCTTGCTCTGATGCTTGCTCACACCATAATTATCGCATTATATTAGGCATGAAGACTTGCAAATACGCCGTCATAGTAAGTAACTAGGGACAACGCCATTAGGCTCGCTGGAATACGATATTAACAACACATGCCGCTACAACAAAATAGACATATGTCGCATAGTATGCTCATTAACAACGGGCGCTGACGTGAAGTGTGTGCATGACGCTTAGGTTAATATAAAACGAAACCTGTTGTTGTTGTCTTTCAGACGGATGAACTCGCAACTAACTGATAGTGAGGTCGCAAGATCCGAGCAGGGAGTGGCATTGTCTGCACTACTTCACCCTTACCCTCCGTCCCCTATTTAGACCTTTGGATACATCCTAGACTATGATCCTTCGCCTATGCTTTTGCAATTATAGGCAAGCGTTTCAAACGGGTTCCGCAGCCTTTCCAAAAGAACGTGCCGTGTGGTAACGATATCATCTACTCATTCGAGTATAAACACACAACTCAGCCATACTTCAAATATGACAAAAGCAAAATTAATTCAGGGAACAAACCGAGCCGCCCTTAAATTGTCCCCTGAAGAAGGGACCGGACCAGGTCCGAGCCCCAGGTGACGCCCCGCGCACCCTGTACAGTTTTTCTGGCAACTCCCAGCCTGGAGATTTACTAAAGCTATTACTTTTAGTGTGTGTTGGCTAATACTCAATGTTATGCCGATTTTCAGCGTCCTAAAATGCATTGTGTTTTAAGGCATCCTATGATGTACACCGGAACTCTTAGGCCGTTGGCACTGAGTTTCCTGTTTCCAGCATCACCGTTCATATAAGTGTGTTCTACACTTGACTCAAGACCTGGGGGGGGCTCGCTAGATTGGCGCTCCGTGCCACTACCTATGTAAACACTCTTAAGCTTTGTAATTGCCCATCCCCACCATGACGTGCGGCTCGACGTGCACTACAAAAGCCGTAAATGGTTTAGACCTTCCTTTGATCATCACTAGCGGCTGGATGTGTTAAGGCATCGTCGAGCCGTAGTCATGGGACCCTTTGGACACCCGTGACTGACCTGTTCGATAACTTACAACTGACTCTATGGTGGCGACTTTTTTTTTCTGTTGCATTACTACAGGTTCATGCTAGCGTGACAACGTTACGTGCTTTAGACTAGAGACTCCTAATCTTCTCATCACTAACCAAATAGTCCATTGATGATGTAACATCTCATATAGCAAAGGTGATCATCCTCCATGCGTGTTAATGTTCGAGTAGGTTTGTAAATAGAATCAATTAGGCGTTACGTCTTTTCAGTATTCATTAATTTGTAAACACGTCGGACCTTCGACTTTCGTCATCTTTCAAAAAGAGCAAAAAAAATATAGAAAGAGAAAACGAGCAAAAAATAGACAAAAAAATTGAAAAATGTAAAGCGAGTCAAATTTTCCAGTGTGAAATTTTGAGTAGTAGCATGTGCTTAGTGTATCCGCTTAAGACACAAATACTCCGCCTAAAACTATGCAGTGATCAGGATTGATTCGACATGGAACTTAACTTTTGGTCCATGTGCAAACAGGTAGGCACCAACGGTGCCAAGCTCGTAGACATAGGGTTCGTTCCACGGTTCTAAGCACTCTCCGCTCAATCGAACACCATTGCACTAAGGATAGTGAAGAAACTCAATGGACTTGACTTTTTTAGCGATTGAAGAGACCCTAACTTCATGCTTCCCGAGTCGCTCAGCTAGAGAAGTTCCAACACCCAGGTCCTCGAATTCTGAGGAAGTGATCATGCTCTTAAGCATATGTACTAAACCGGTCATAAGGGAGAATAACTTCATCACATTGACAATTTGCAAGAACCAGTTAGCGAGAATGACCTGAAGTAACTTCTTCTACATGGCATGAGTAATGAACAGATCAGTGATTCTCTTAAATGCAGAGAGAATGTGTGGTATTCGTAACAAGCGCCAGATCTCTGAGTGAGCAGCCCCTGACTCCAAGCCTCTCTGAGGCACCTAAAGTCTCTGGGCTTATCACCAGAACGGCGCCTTACTCGCGTGATCTTGTGTGAGATACACAGAGAGTGGGAGCTAGACATTATACAATGTTAGCCAGCTCACACAGACATTACCGTTTGTATTCAAAGCGTATACACTCACCTCTAGCACTCAGCGTGAGAGCTCGAGTGGTGCTTATATCATATATGGCCTTCTCACACATATTTCTCTTCTATACAATAAGATATGTCTACAAACAACCATGCCATATAGAGTGTCCTATGATTTGGAGAAGACGCAGAAATTCGCGCGTGTCGGATCCCTCTCCCTCTCTCCATTGCTACACGAATGAGACAACCGTTTCCTCAATTGGGCTCGTGCCGCACCTCTTCCATCATGTCAACGACATATTGGTGATAGCGATGTCATGAAAATGTTTACATGAATGGGATGTTGAATACGTTCACTATTAACCTTCAGGAAGAGAACGTGGTCTTTGAAGCCCTCTTGGTCCCGCACCTTCCTCCAAGTTTGAGGAGGTTCAGGTTCTCACTAGGTCGGGTCAACTCAACACTGCCACCGAACTAACCAAAATGCTCAAGTTCACACCACATCCGCCACCTCCTTCCACAATAAGAGAATTCTCAATCAATCAAATAGACGAAAGAAGATAAAAGGTCAGATGTGAACGATTGGTAAACTCATAGTGGCTTCTAAAAGTCATCGCGAGTGCTCTTCTCTTGGCACTGACTCGAATGAATGTGCCTTAATGACCAACTATCCCTAAGCATATGGGGGCATTAGTACATTGCGGATTCTTATGTTCCCTCCTATTACCTTTTCAAGAAGAGGATCTCCCAAAATGATAAGGGAAAGTCACATACCAAAAGCCTCTACGTTAATGTCATTTGCAAGAAATCTCCATGTGCCCATGACCTTTAGTTGACAACGGACCTCCGCGCAATTAACGTCATGTCCAACTAAGACCGCACATAAGGTGGGATTATCTCTAAAAAGTGAGATGCAAACTCCACAATCTGTCTATTCGAAGCCATGGACAACAGCAAGGAGGGACATCTCTAGGCATGGTTATGCTCAACATTACTACAGACCAGTTGAAAAGAAGGGTCTGATTCCATGTGCATGACATAAAGCCAACTTTTCAACTTACAATACTTAGACGTACCCATAGACTTTCATGACGCTAGGAGTCGTCCCTTTTGCAACTCCACCAAAAGTGTGAAATTTCCATTCTGGAAGGGTTGAGTCCCCATCCACCATACATGCATCTCAATGAGGAATCGAAGCCTAATTGAGCAACCCATAATCCATGTCGTAGCATATGATGAACGATGAAGACTTATGGGTTTTACCGTAGCAGTCTGGAGAAGACAAAGGTCCCTTTTGACTTCCATCCACATTCCAACTGTGTGGTCAATGGCACTCCTACGAGATAATGGGACACTACCCAGGATGGCACTCAGAACTGTGCCAAACAAAAGCAACTCCCTTTCGGGAACCCATACCGAAGAATGACAAATTCGGTCCTGGGATACATTCCTTCCCATGAAGAGGCGTTTTGGTGTTCATACGCAAACAAGGTATCTAACGAAGCATAAGGACGACATGCAACATACTCTTAGTCCA
>SNQN01000618.1:70759-106936 GCA_008642245.1 Bassia scoparia
TATCTGCTTACTCTCAATGGACACTTCATTAAGGAAGGGGATGAGTTTCCATACTATGAATTTCCGGAGCACTTCACAGGAATGGATGGCAATAAGTATCCAGGACTCGAGATTTTCAGCAACTGCAACTTTGTAGACGGGGATCCTGTCCCCACAAGCAAGGCATCTGCCCTAGATGGCCTTGAAGCACAAGGTTTGGGACTCTTGTTTGGCCAAGAAATCACCCATCCAGCTGAACAAGAGGTTTTCATGGCCATGACCAAGAAAGCATTCGATCCCACCACTCTTATCACACCAGTCGAAGGCTTAGTTCATGGTTGGCGCAAAACCGTGAAGATAACTACTCTAGGAGGCAAGGTCATCAAGTGCACCATGGGCGAAGGACCAGTGCTCGAGGATTCTAAATCTGAGACTGAGTCTGAGTCTAGTGTTGTAGAAGCTAGGATAGCTAGTCCTAGGAAGCGTCCTCCTGAATCTGACAAGGAGCCTGGTATCCCCCTCTCCCTTGTCAATCAAGTCTCTTTGGAGACAAACCTATCTGTACTCTCTTCAGAGTTTAATAACATGCTCCTTTCTGCTTACTCCTCTTTTCCTTCTTATGATTACTTCAATTAACAGCTAGAAAACAAACAAAMCAACAATGTGTTAATAAAGGCAACGGAAGAGCACGAAAAAGAAAACTTCCGTCATCGAGGAAACAGAAAAGGTAGACATCTCCGACAACGATACGCCGTGGGAGATACAGATTGGTCTGACATTGAGTCCGGAAGAAAGGGATGAACCAGTTGCAACATTGAAAGTGTTATGGGATGTTTTCGCTTGGTCCTATGAAGACATGCCAGGGATTGATCCAGACATCGCACAACACAGAATTCCGCTMATAGAAGGGGCTAAACTAGTCAAACAAAAGCTCCATCGCATGAAACCGGATGTTGCCCTTAACATTCAGCAGGAAGTCATCAAACAACAAAATGTAGGCTTCATTAAGGTCGTTAATTACCCTCAATGGATAACGAATGTGGTTCTAGTACCAAAGAAAGATGGACGGGTTCGAATGTGTGTAGATTTTCATGACTTAAACAAAGCAAGTCCGAAAGATGACTTCCCTCTACCACACATAGGCGTTCTCGTAGACAACACAACAGATCATGCCTTGCTCTCGTTCATGGATGGGTATGTGGGGTATAATCAAGTCAAAATGGCCAAAGAAGACATGGAAAAGACAACCTTCACCACTCCGAGAGGGCTATACTGTTACATTGTGATGCCTTTTGGTCTCAAAAATATGACATGATACAGAAAGAAGTAGAGGTTTATGTCGACGATATGATCATCAAGTAAAAAGACTGCGAAGGACATACCCTTGCACTAAGGAAGTTCTTCCAAAGACTCCGACAGTTCAACATGTGTCTTAATCAGCAAAAATGCATTTTCGGAGTCACTTYAGGCAAACTCTTAGGTTTCATCATCAGCACTCGAGGCATCGAGATCGATCCAACAAAGATCAAAACAATCATGTCACTTAGGCCACCACAAAATGATAAGGAGATCCAAGGGTTCTTGGGTCGACTCCAGTAAATCAGCAGGTTCATATCCAAGGTCACAATGGTTTGTGAACCCATCTTCAAGAAACTGAAGAAAGGTGCACCCAAGAAATGGGATGATACTTGCCAACAAGCTTTCGACAGGATCAAGGAATATCTCATCAATCCTCCTATGTTAGCTCCTACTCGCCCTGGGCATACATTACGGCTTTATCTTACAGCAACAAACACTGCCGTTGGAGCAATGCTCGATTAAGAAATCGACGACAATGAAAGTGCAATCTACTGCCTCAGCAAGAAGCTCCTTTCATACGAGGAATGATACTCTTCCCTAGAGAAACTATGCTTGGCTTTAGTGTGGGCATCGCAAAAGCTTCGACATTACTTGCTCACACATACCGTACACATTGTATGCAAAGGGGATCCTCTAAAATACCTCTTTGAAAAGCCAGTAGTCAACGGACACATGTCTAGATGGATGGTTATGCTCGCCGAATTTGACCTTAAGTTCGTGCCTCAAAAAGCCATCAAAGGTAGTACTGTCTCTGAATTCTTAGTAGACTCTCCAAACGAGGTCCTTCCTGAGGACTTTGACTTTCCCGATGAGGAACTTATGATGACCGAGGAGGATAGTTGGTCGTTATACTTCGATGGTGCATSTAATAAAAAAGGATGTGGAGTTGGAGTGCTTCTGATCTTACCACAAGAGGAGCACACCCCAATTTCCGTCAAACTCGACTTCGATGTCACTAATAATGCAGCAGAGGACGAAGCATGTATTTTAGATCTGCAAGCTACCATTGTGCTTAACGTAAAGAAGCTACGGGTATATGGTGATTCCTCACTCATCATAAACCAGATTTTAGGACGATGGAAGGTATGAAGTGAAAGCCTTGATCCGTATCAGTCCTATCTTGAGAACATTGCATCTTAAGTAGACGAAGTCGAATATACCTACCTACAGCATGAAGAAAATCAATTCGCAGATGCACTCGCAAAACTCGCATCCATGGTGCTAATTCCGAGTTCAGTGAGCCAAATGTCCTTAGTGATTGAGCGAAGACAAGAACCAGCATACGTCTGCACTTTAGATGAAACAAATGAGGTGCCCAACCTCGATCCAAAAGAGCCATGGTACAAAGACATCAAGGACTACCTAGAAACAGGCGAATATCCTTCTAATGCAACCGAAAAGAAACAAAGGGCTATGAGGCGTCTCGCATCTTAGTACCTACTTCAAGGCGGAGAACTTTACAAGCGCCACGATAATGGTCTCCACCTACTCTGCATCACTCAAAAAGTAAGCAAAATAGTCATAGAGCACGTCCATGACGGGATTTGTGGCACTCACATGAATAGCAGGCTCTTGGCCTCTAGGATCATCAAATTAGGGTACTACTGGACCACCATGGAAAGGGATTGCATGCAATACGTCCGCACGTGTGACACCTGCCAAAAATACTCCAATGCACAACATGTTCCTCCGTCTCTCCTATCCACATTTGTCTCTCCATGGCCTTTCTCTATATGGGGGATAGACATAATAGGGAAGATTACGCTGCCCGGGCAAGGAGGTCACGAATTCATACTTGTTTCCATTGACTACTTCACAAAGTGGGTCGAAGCAGCGTCATATGCTAAGCTCCAGGCTAAGCACGTGGCAAAATTCATAGAAAACAACATCATCTATCGCTATGAGGTCCCTTATGAAATCATTAGTGACAACGGCACCCACTTTCAAGCAGAATGTGCGAATCTGATCGCCAAGTATAAGATTCAACACCACAAGTCATCACCGTACAGGCCACAAGCCAATAGGGCAGTCGAAGCAGCTAACAAAAATCTCAAAACAATTATCTCTAAGATGACGGAGAATTATCGAGATTGGCCGCAAAAGCTACACTTCGCTGTATGGGGTTACAGGACCTCTATTCACACTTCAACGGGAACTACTCCATTCTCACTGGTCAATGGCGCCGAAGCTATTCAACCAGTTGAACTAGAGATCCTGTCTCTACGCATTGTCCTAGAGAGCAAACTCCCAAAAGCAGAATGGGTAAGGGCGAGATTCAACGAGTTAGCTTTGCTCGACAAAAAACGACTAGCAAACTTGCATCACGTGTAAGCATAACAAAAGAGGGTCGAACGGTACTTCAATCAGCGAGTCAAATCACGAGGCATCAAAGAAGGTGATCCTCGAGGCAAGTTTCATCCTAATTGGGCAGGTCCTTATGTTGTCAAAAAGATCTTACCAAAAGGGGCAGTTCAACTAATGAACACAAATGGTGATAATTTCTACAACCTCACCAACTTAGACCAGCTCAAGATATACTACGTCTAAGGCATACACACGCACCGTGTCTCAACAACACAATAGCATCATGCATCAAAACAACGGATGTCCTGATTCCTTTTGAGATACGTAGGCAGCCTCGCCCTGGGGCTCGACCATAATAACAAGTGCCCTACTTGTTTTKGGATTAGCAAGTGAACAACATTCAAGCGACAATTGGACAAAGTTTTCTTCAACACGCTCAAAGTAAAAACAATGTATAAAAAGCAATGCAAGTTTGTAATTTATTACTACTTGTAATTTAAGTTGAGCAATTACGACACAAAAGGAAACTTTAAGTTCCAAAGTTCACTTATTACATACAAAAGCGGCTCGTAGGCCAATCACTTTATTAACTCATTAATAAAACAAACATGAAATTAAACAAGAGTTGTGGAAAAAAGCAATCACTCCTTCTTCTCCTCTTCTTGCTCCTTGGCGTCATCCTTCTTTGCACCCGAGCTTTCACCTTTAGGCTTCCTCACCCATTTCAGTCTCTTGGGTCTATCTTCCACAGCAGCCTCCCCTTTTCCTTTAGCATCCTCTCCAAGCTTCTCTTTAGGCCCAAGTCTTCTGTTAGGAACATTTGAGTCAATCCTCAAAGGAGGAAGTCTTTCAAGCCTACTCTAAACGGGCACCTTCTTAGGACCAAGCCTGTCCTTAGCAAAAATAGCTCTAGACTTAGCAGCAGGGGTCTCAGTAAAATCACAGTCTAGTCTCTTACTCTTGTAATGGTCCTTCTGCTCCACACGACTTGCCTCAACACGGCTCATCACATTAGTGGCATCCATCCAGACACGATAATGAGCGGAAATCTTATAGTCACCTCGAGCAAGTGGGGTCACCTCATGTGTAAAATGGGATTCATAGTACTTCTCCCACTATATTGCATTGCCCGAATGCAAACGTTTGTCCTCAGGACGAACCGTGTCAATAGCGGGAATGAGCTGGACTTTCCCGAATTGCCTCATCACCCTTGAAGGGAAATAAAAGGTCAACACAGTCAAGCTAGCCACGCGCACATATGAAGACAAGCGAGTATGCACCATACTCCTAATACCCCACCAAGGGACAGTCCACCGCACGAGAATGCCACGGTCAACAAGGATAAGAATCCACTCATGCTGAGATTTGTTGACACGGACCCTATTATAGGAAAAGAATCCCTTAGCAGAATATTTGATAGGAATTTAGGGCGCCTCAACTAGGCTTAAACGCTCCATCAACCTAATCTGTCATGAAACAACAGCATGTGCAATATTTAGTCATCACATCAACAAACAAGCAATAATATTTGCATAAATGCACTATTTTGCAAATATTCTGACAAAATATTGTACCTGTAGTAAAACCGGGCATCCAGACATGGGCGCATGCACATCCTTCTTAAGGTGGTCGAGCATCATGAATAACTCCCCCGTGCACAACGACATAGGAGTATGGCTAGCCTCACATTGCTCGACAATAGAAATAATACTAGCATGACCAACATTCGGCTTGCCATGGACAAATAGGAAACGTGCAAATAAGCAGATCATAATTGCACGTCTACGGTAAATTCTACGGTAAGAAGCATCACTAGCTATATAGTCAACTAAAGCATGTAAGTCAATTTCCCGACCATGCACTATGCGTCGTGAAACAGTTAGACTAAGTCTCAAGTATCGGTCATATTCATCAACAAAGCGATCAGCAGTATTAGGGATATAAGGGAGACTTACAACAGGCCAGTCAATAATAGCACCAAGTTCCTCAGGCAAAGGAACAATTTCATTGTCCCGAAGACGAAAAAAGTGCATCAGTGGGTCCCACAGGCTTATAGCAACATAAAGAAGGTTTGTATCGAGACTTATATACCTTAAAGTCAAGAGCACTTCACAATTCAGCCTCGTAAAGTCCTCCCTTTCACGAGCATCCAATTTTCGAAGCACGTCATTCAAAGCATTAGCAAAGTCTCTCTCCATTTGATTTGTTGTAAATTCTTTGATGTAATGAATTAAATGAAGTTCAAAGCAATGTAAGAGAGGTTTTTAAGCACTAAGGAGGCTGTAATGAATGAATTTGGGCATACATAAACCCCTATTTATAAGCAATAAGGCCTAACAAACTTGCCAAAAATCCAATTTCGAGCAAAAAAGGCTCGATTCTAGGCGTAATTGCGCCCAGCCTGGGCGCTATTACGCCCACTTTGGGTTTGTTTTTGGCCATTTTTGCTCCTCTTGCGTGCTCCCATGCATGATGACACGTAGTTCTTGGTCCAAACTAGATCCTCCCCTGCGTTTTTAGAGGGGACAAACCGGCTTTCGCCTCAACAACGCTACGCAACACACGCAACAACATAAGACGATCGACGTCGTTTTTTGAAATTTAATTACATGCATTGCATATAGTTATCAAGTTGGCTTTTGCAAATTGTAATCAAAGCTCTATATTACAAAAACGAGCTATGTCTAGAGTCGTACACAAGTCTAGTCATATTTACACAAGCACTCGAGTCTAAGCTAGAATCGAGTCGAGTCAAGTCAAGTCGAGCAAACGTCAACAAATAAGTCTAGGCAAGTCTAAGCTAAGTCCTAAAATAAACAAATGTAAAGCTAGGGTCAACCCCTTTCCCTACAAGTGACAGGTACATCTACTGCTCACGACACATCGAAAAACCAAGCGACGCTAGCACCTACAAGGAAGACTCGTCCAGCAGCTCATCAGGGAAAGGAACTACAGCAGAGGTTCCCGGTATGGTAAACTAAGACGAGGGTACAGGCTGAGAACGTGAAGTCAAAGCTCCACCCCGGTTAGGGACTGGTCTCATTTATACCTCATCGTCGTCATCAGCATCCTCATCGTCGCCTTGACGAACCTACACAAGGATTTTCAAGTCAAAAACGGGTTCCTGACCCTACAAAACATTGAAATCACGAGATTTGGTGCACTTACCGAGTCTCTCAGCTGACAGTAGGCATATTTCCAAGCATCTATTATCCCAGCAGCCTCATAAACACCTGCCCGAGGCATCTATTTCGCAAAATAGGCAAGTCAGCGCATGAGTGAGTACTGGCACAAAATGGCAAAGTCGAAGTGTTCCCTACCTGACCAGCTCCAGGGGGCATCGAGTTCTGAACACACCTAGCAGCCGGAGGAGCAAGCCCAATGAACTCTTCTAGGTCAGGACGGATCCTGAAGTCAGCAAAGGGGATCTTGCCGAGGTCATAATTAGGCTACACGATCCAAGTCAAAGTTAATGCACAACTAATGGAAAGCAAATGAAAAGAACAGGTGTGGAAAAGCAAAACTCATTCCTTAGTAACTAGCTCGACTCGGGGGGCTAGTCGCTCCTTCACAAAACGCGCATAGGCATCCTGACCCCGGGCACCAAGGAGGAGATGGTACTCTACTGCCTCACCATGACTCAAGTCGTTGGACAGTGTGGTGACCAACAACTCCTCATCCACCATAGTGGCTGGAGGATCTTGAGGCACTGCAGGTGCAGAAAGGGGCTATGCTGGCTCAATACACATTCCCCAAGGTACCAGACAGGTCCTTGAGGTCCCCAGAAAAGGCACCGCCTTTTGGCGAGCTCAGCTGTTGCAGCGAACCTCCTCGGTCTCTCATTCCCTACTCGCCTCCATGGGCGCCACTCCACCTACAACAAAATGTGGTTAAAATCACAAAGCATTCAATGAAAGCATACAAGTAAAAGGCAATGAAACTCATCTCAGCTGGGTTCAAACACAATGACCAAAATGCACAATTTTCTAGCAATGGGAACAATAAGCAAGTAACTCAATGGCGAGAGAGAGCACTTCTTCTCCCAGTGAACATACATGGCTAACGAAATGCACAATTCCACTCACAAGTTCTATATACAACAAGGATTTCAACAAGGTGTATACTTTTGCTCATACGCCATAATCCCAACTAAGCAAGCAAATGGGCCCGAAAGTCATCGAATCGTTACAAAAATACACGTACAAAGCTACGACAAGCCGTAAGCGAATGCAAAGTCACAATGAAGCGATAGCCACGATCAAGTGAAGGTCGAAAGCTGATCAAAGTCAAAGCACACATTCCCTAGTCGAAGTCGTATCACCTCGCAAAAGCCAAGCGTTAGCCCGATTGTGTATACGCAATGCAAGCATTTACAAAAGACATTGCTATACGCAATCGTGGCTATACGTGTCGTTACCTCAAGTTTAGTTCTCCCGGACGACTAGCTGAGACGGGATACATCAGATCAAGCACGCACCAGCAAAAAGACATTGCTATACACAATCGTGGCTATACGCGACGTTACCTCCAATTTAGTTCTTCCAAACGACTAGCCGAGATGGGATACAACAGATCAAGCACATGCCAGCAAAAAGACATTCGCTATATGCGATCGTGGCTATATGCTACGTTACATGTCCAAACGGAGGCATCGTTACAGACACCATTTCATTTTCCCCAAAGAAGTCCAAACGGAGGCATCGATACGGACACCGCAGTAATTCCCCATGAAGTCCTAACGGAGGCATCGGAGTGGACATTGCGATAATAGTTCCCAAGGAAGTCCTAATGGAAGTCTCGAGACGGATAACCTGTTAGCAGAAAATCCCAGTGGAATCAGAACCATGGGTGGAAATTCCCCCCAAGTATCGAAGCACAGAGTCCCGGTGGAATCAGAACCATAGGTGGAAACGTAAGCAAAAGTATTAGTAACAGAGACAAGCAAACATGCAACATGCAACCGCAGGTGCAGGTAAAACTAACGCATTTGTTTTGCAAGTAACGGGTACTTTGGCCTTCGTTTTACGAGATTTTAGTCTCTTCAAACTCAGCCAAAGTGAGGGCTTCTGTAGATACATACATTTGTCCCTAGCCTAAAATGGCCAATGATAAGACACCCCTTGCAACACACAAGTCAAATCGAGAGAGAGCTAGGACCTTGATAGGCCCTAAAAAAGGCAGATTCCCTTGCACCGGACACCTCTTCCAGGTATTTAGCACATCAAAAAAAAAAATTATAATTTTCAAATAATTTTAACTTATTTTTAACATTTTCTAGAATTTTTCGTAAATTTTCTGAAATTTTCTAAGCCTTTTTGGCAATTTTCGGAATTTTAGCAATTTAAATAATTTTGTGATAATTAATTAAAATTATGAACACAATTCCAAAATTCACCAAGTTTTAGAACAACACCCTATTTTTCATAAGGATTTTTTACATATTTGTTTCATAATTTTTCGATTTATGGTTTAATATTTACGAATTTCTTAAGCAAAAATACAAAACTGAGCATAGCGGGCCATCCAGGGATTTTTGCCTCGAGACACGCATCCCGAGGGAGCCGAAAATCCCGAGCATCAATATCAGCCATAATTGAATTAATATGAAATATAATCGTATAAAATTACATATATATTTTATACGATTATATTACGATATTATTTCATTACAATCTCGCTATTCGAGGTAAAACAATCTCGAATATCGCAATAATATCCGACACAATCGCAATAATATCGAATAATAATCGTATAACATCACGTACGATTATATTACGATATTATTTAATCGCAATCACGCTATTTGACGAAAGCAAATCGGTCAAAATCCAGACCAATATTGGGCGTAATTACGCCCAGTTTTGGGCGTAAGTGCGCCCAAAAACTTCCTGTTTGGCCGATTTCGACCCTTGCTTATAAATAGGGAGCCTCCCCTTTTCATTTGAGAAAACTTTTGGCTTTTGGACTTGCATTCTCTCTCGCGTCTAACTCTCTCTCACAAACACTCTTAATAACATGCAAACACAATTCAAACACATATCAGAATCTTCAAAGACTCTTTTGTAACAGATGTAAGAGGTTTTCAAGGGTTCTAAGGTTCAACAAGGGTTCCTAAGCGTCCGAGGCAACGTTCCTGGTCTTCGACATCGTGTTGCGAGTTAGGTTTGAGGCCAACGTCTCAATTCTAAACCCCCTTTTGCATGATTGTTTAGAAATTTGACATTCTATGTAATTTGCATGTAATATTGATTAACAAACGATTCGACAATTCGAATTAAAAGAAACCTTAAGGCATAACTTTAAATTCCTCGTACGAGTGCTTGCATGCTTGTCTCACAACCATAATATGCTTTAACGAAGACCTGTAAATTTCGTATTTCACACCTAATAAGATAACTATGGACAACCGGGATTAGGCTCCTGGAATATGGAATTAACAACACATGCCACAACAAACTAGACACTATGTGCATAGTATTTTGTTAAACAATCCGCCTAGTAATTTTGCATGCTTAGCGTTTAAAACGGAAAACTGTTTGTTGTTGTCTTTCGGACAATGAACTTGCAATAACTGAGTAGAGGCCGCTAGATGCCGGGGGGGGGGGGGGGGGGGGTGCTGTGCACTACTTTCCTAAAATACCTTAGTTTTAGGGACTATTTTGTATTATAAATAGGGCCGAATATTATCAATAAAATTCAGTTTATTCTTTTGTGATGTGGATCTAAGAACAAGGAATTCTCAAATCCAAGAAAACACTTAAAGAAACGAGTGGAACTAGAGAATAGTGGACGAGTGATGATTAAAAAACAGAAAATAACATTAAAACTCTCGGACACACCAGGGAATTTCAAAGGATCTCAACTCCCAAAGAGGACACATCGTCAATGTAGTTGATCAAGTAAACTAATCAGACACACCAGATTAAATACACAAGGTTTTCTCTGAATTAACAAAGATGAAAATTTTGACACAATGATGTGGATCTAAGAACAAGGAATTCTCAAATCTAAGAAAACACTTAAAGAAACGAGTGAAACTAGAGAATAGTGGACAAGTGATGATTAAAAACAAAAAATAACTTTAAAACTCTCGGACACACCAGAGAATTTCAAATGATCTCAACTCCCAAGGAGGACACACCGTCAATGTAATATTCGGCCCTATTTATAATACAGAATAGTACCTAAAACTAACTAAGATATTTTAGGAAAGATATATATCTTATTCATAAAATATCCATCTAACAAATATCCCTAAATATATCCTAACAATAATGTCCTAACTAATCAGAATAATATCTTAACTAAATCATAACAAACTAATATATCTTTTCACAAACTGAAATATCTTGTAACAAACAAAATTAATCCTAACAACTTTCTAAAACATCAGATTGAGTATTTAGATTCCATCTCAGTCCAAATCCGTTTTTCCTCCAATTCTTCCCAGATTTTCCGAATGTCTTCAATCTGCCAATTTTTCCAAATCAACCTAACGCTTCCATTTTGCCCCAATACTTTAATCCAATCAAGATTCCTTGACGCATTCCAGATTTTCCATCATTCTTTCCAGCAAGATAGCAGTTTGAAAGGATACTCTTGAGTTATGTTTTTGATCCTTGGATATCTTTCCGAAACTGCTACTTTATCCTCATCACTTGTCCCCTAATCCAGACCTTTGGTGTACTACCAGACATGGAGTCCTTCACCTTGCTTTATACAATTATAGGCAAGGCTTAAAACGGGTTCCGTAGCTTCCCAAAAGAACTGCTGTGGCGACTTCCTCTACTCATTTCAAGTATAAACACACAACTCCAGGCATACTCACAATATGCAAAAGCAAGAATTCAACTCTAGCAAACAAACCGAGCCGCCCTTAAATTGTACCCCCCCAGAGCAGAGGGACCAAACCCAGTCCGGCCCGGTGACGCCCCGACGCTCGTACAAAAGTGTTCATTTATTATGCATAGGGTTGAATACTTAGGTCATTTTATCTCTAGAGAAGGATTTCAAATTGACCCTAAAGAGTAGCAGCAGTTACAAATTGATCACCAAGACCAACTACCATCAAAGAGTTCAGAAGCTTCCTTAGTCTTATTTGGTATTATAGAAAGTTTGTAAGCAATTATGCCCTAATCTACAAACCATTCCACGATCTCTTGAAGAAATGGGTATTCAATTGGAATCCTGTAGCATAGGTAAATTTTTATTTTGTTAAGGAAGCCCTTGTGACTTCTCATATGTTAGCTGCTCCTGTCTTCACTCAACCTTTCATTGTTGAGATGGATGCATCCTCTATTGGCATTGGGGCTATGGTAATACAGAAGGGACATCCACTGGCATTTATAAGCAAAACATTGGGGACTTAATGGTAGAAATTGTCAGTATATGAAAAGGAGCTTCTAGTTGTGGTCTTTCTATTACAAAAATGGGAGCAATACTTGTCTGTAGGGAAGTTCATCATCAAGATAGACCAAAAGTTCTTCAAATGGCTCTTAGATTAGAAGATATCAACAACACCATATCAACAATTATGGTTGTCAAAGCTTCTAGGGTTCACCTATGAAATACAATATAGGAGTGGAGTAGACAACAAGGTAGTTTATGCCTTGTATAGAGTCAAAGGATCAGAGGTTCTATACATGGCTATTTAAATCATCTCAATAGATCTAGTGTCTAAGATCAAAGCCAGCTATCATTTAGACTACAATTTGGTGAGTATCATTGAATAGCTACAAGATAAAGCTAATTCAATGTGTACAAGCTGCTGGGTGGACTATTGAGGAAAAAAGGAAGGTGATGGTAGGACCAGATCAACACCTACATTGGATACATGCATCACCTGAGAGTGGCCCATTCAGGTAGAGAATTGACTACAAGAAGAGTAAAACAATTATTCATTTAGAAAGGAATGACAAGGGATGTCAGCAGTTTTGTCATGACATGAAAGGTTTTCCAAGCATCAAAGTATGACCCTGTAGCATCACCAGGTCTACTGCAACCACTAGCATCTGGGTTAAAATGTCTATGGACTTCATCATCGGCCTTCGAAAGTCAGTAGGAAATGAAGTGATTTTTGTGGACAGATTGAGCAAGTATGTTCATTTTGTGGCCCTTAAGCATCTATTCACAAATATGGATGTAGCAAAAGCATAAATGGATAACATATTCAAGCTGCATGGATGGCCCCAAAGCATTGTGAGTGACAGAGATGCAATTTTCCTAAGCAATTTCTGGAAGGCCTTGTTCTCTCTACATGGAAAAGAACTTCATATGTCCAGTGCTTATCATCCTCAGTCTGATGGGCAAACAAAAATAGCAAATAAATGCCTAGAGAATTACTTGAGGTGTATGGCAGGAGATTCCCCTAATGATTGGAGCAATTGGCTTCCCTTAATAGAGTGGTGGTATAATACACCTTTCATACTGCAACTCAGCTTACACCTTATGAGGAGGTGTAAAATCAACCACCACCACTGCATCTACCATATCTACTAGGAGATCGAAAGCAGTAATGATGAAGTTGATAAGTCAATGAGGAGAAGGGAAACTATGATTCAAACCCTAAAATTCCAACTTACAAGGGCACAACATAGGATGAAAACACTGTCTGACAAACACAAGAGTGAAAGGTCTTTTCTAGCAGGAGACTAGGTGTGGCTCAAGTTGTAGCCATATAGGCAACAATTTGTGGAGTCAAGGCTGAATGACAATCTAGCATAAAAGTTCTATGGTCCTTTTCAAATAGATAGGAAGACAGGGACAATTGCATATAAGCTTAAGCTTCCAGATGAGTCTCAAATTCATTATGTCTTCCATGTCTCACTTCTCAAAAGGTTTCATGGCTCATTGTCGATTGCAGCTCACATACCCCTGTGGTTCTTCTTCTTCTTAAAGTGAACGTTAACGAACAAATGGTGTATGATGACACAATTATTAATAATAGGGTTTTTTTGTCACTAACCATCTTTTATAAGGGTGACTTTGTCACAAACCATCTTTTCTAAACGAAATTGTCACAAACCATCTTTTGTGACATAAGTGGTTGTTGACCACTACCTTATGGTCGGAATCCGGCGTTGACCCTCACATGCTCCTCACGTGACTTATTATTTTTTTTTTGTTTTTTCGACATTTATCCCCTTCTATTCCTTCTAACTCTTCATTTTCTTCATTACTTTAAGCCTTTCCCTCTTATTCTTCTCCAATACATCGGATAAATGTCGAAAAAAAATAAAAATACACAGTAATGAAGTGAGGAGAAATCAAGCGAGGAGCCTGCAATTAATAATCCGGAGGGTAGTACTCATCATAATGTACCCAATTTGAGGGAATTGGAAGTAAGCAAAGGGGCATGGCTTGAATCGGTGCCCRCGGAGTCTTGCCACAGTCTTCAAGAATTGYGTATATTTGATGATGATGAGATGGTGGAGCTGCCCAATAACCTGCAGTGTTTCTCTGCCCTTCAAACCCTTGAAATTGATAGCTGCAAGAATCTGAAAGGGATGCCGAAATGGATGCCCAAACACACCTCTCTCAAGCATCTTCATATTAGATCCTGTTCAGAAAGCCTACATTCGAGATGCAAGAGGGATCCACCTGAGGAAGACTAGCCCCTAATTCAACACATCCCCAATATTGGTTTTAGCCGRTTTGCATAAGGTATGCAGCAGTAATTGGCATCACAAGTTCAACGTTGTATTATAGCACACATTAATTTTTGTGTGTATTATAGCATCTTCTCCAATACTCAGTAATGAAGAAAATGAAGAGTTAGAAGGGGATAAATGTCGATAAAACAAAAAAAAAAAAAAATTAAATTTTAACGAGTCACGTGAGGAGCACGTGAGGGTCAACGCCGGATTCCGGCCATAAGGTGGTGGTCAAYAACCACTTATGTCACAAAAGATGGTTTGTGACAATTTCGTTTAGAAAAGATGGTTTGTGACAAAGTCAYCCTTATAAAAGATGGTTAGTGACAAAAAACCCTTAATAATATGACCTATGAAGTAATAGCAGCTGGTAACTATTGTTAATGGGCCAGTATAAAAAAGATGGGGTAATGTACTCATGTAGTAGTACTAGACTACTAGTACAAAATGCGATCCAACCAGATTGATTAATTAATTAGATGGTATTATTATTATTTGGCCGCTAATTATAAAGTTGTGCATGTGATCATGTTCATATGCGATAACTAACGAGAATATCATTCAACATCATCTGTGTACTGGATTCTACCAATTTAGGTGGAAACTTTATCAACTTGGACCACCTCTTTTTATGAGAGTTTTCCCACCCCAATTGTTGCTTTTTTATTTTTTATTTTTTTTTACTGCCAACTTAATTTGATATCCAATTGCCCACGCCTAGAGTTATTAATTTGGTTATTAAGCTGATGACTCAATTGAAATAAATTGAACATGTAAATGAATTAACTGAACTGAAAAATGCAATATAATTGAACTTAGCTAAACAAAGTCAAACTGAAACTGAAATTTACTACGGTAATAATATAAAACTAAAACAAAACTATAATCGAACTGGGAAAATTAAACTGAAATTGACTGTTTGAAAACTGAAATTAACTAGTAATATAAAACTGAATTTGAAGTTAACTGGAATGAGATTAACTGAACTAAGATTAACTGAACTGATAATAACCAAAACTAAATTTAGCTGAAATGAGATTAACAGAAACTGAACTTAACTTAATTAAAATGAAACCTAATAATTCGAACTGAATAAAATAAAACTGAATTAACTTAAACTGAAATAAATCGAACTAGAATAACTTGAAACTGTAACCAACGAACTAAATTGGAATAAAATGAATTGAAATTAAATAGAAATGAACTGAAACTGAAATTAACTGAAACTCAAATTCACTGAAATAAATTGAATAATTAAATAGAGGATTTGAAGACAAAACCAAATAATTCATAAAGATGTTTTTTTTTGCCAAATATTGTTTTGTTGTTATGAGGGTAACTTAAGTTTGAAAGGAGTAAATGGATAACAATGAGCATGGTTAAGGCCCTGCTATTTTCGGCTGAAATTGGTTTAACTGAACTGAATTGAACTTAATGGAATTAGCTGAAGTCACCTAAAACTGGCTGAACTGAAATAGGGTGAGCTGAAGTTGGCTTAACGGAACTAAAGTTGGCCGAACTAAACTTAAGTTGGGTGAAATAGTTGAGCTGAAGTTTAGTGTAATAATCAATAATTAACATTAATTAATGTTGTATAATAAATATGACGATGAAAAGAATAAAAATAATAGTTGTAATAATAATAGTAATAAGTAAATAAATAAATAAACAATAGTTATAATTATTTTGAACACGAAATATAATACTCTCTCCGTTCCACTAAATTCCTACCATAATGAACAGTGAGAACTGTTCATTAATAGTGATAATCTTTTATATTCTCGTCGATGTATAAGAATGAATATAGTCAAGTGTGGTCTTGTTAGAATCGTATTAACAAGTAGTTTATTAAAATCCAATTTTTATGATTTTTACTCATGTATAATTAAAGATATTTCATTTGTAAATTGTGCATTGACAAATGTGAAAACTAGAAGTGGCAGAAATTTAGTGAAACAAAGGGAGTAAATAAGATGATGAAAATATTAAAAATAATAATAGTAGTAATAATAATAGTAATAAATAAATAAAAAAACAATAAATATAGCAAATGAAACAATATACTCCCTCCATAACAAAAAAAATGCAACAATTGAATATTTCATCCCTCACAAATAATACCCAATTGTTGCATTCTTTTTATTACAGAGGAAGTAATTAATAATAGTATTAATATATAAATAGATAATACAAATTTTTTTTATTAGTAATAATACTAGTAATAATAATATTAATAAATAAATAAATAAATAATAGTTATGATTATTTTGAACACGAAATATTTTACATCATTATGTAAATATAAATAATGGTAACAATATCATTATTGTCATTGAGTATTAACAAAATTAATGAAAATTACAACTAAAATAACAACAACAATATACTGTAATAGAACTAAAAATATAATATAAAAAGGTTAAGGTGAGTTGAAGTTGGCTGAATTAAATTGGGCTGAACTGAATTGAAGTACTACATAATTAAACCCAAAAGAACAAAGCCTGAATTTCGTAATTTGTTGTTTAAGCAATTTAATTTGAATGCTATGTTAAAGTCTTATTAGTATACCAATAAACCTTTGCACTTCAAGTCAATAACTATAATCTCTTTTTTTCCCATCATTTTTAATATGTATTGTTGTTTGGGTAAAAAAAAGCACCTCTTTTTTGATTTTTTTAAGGAAAAATTAACAAAAATAATCGCAACTTTGGGGGTTCTTCCAAAAATAATCCCAACTTTGGATTATTCCGGAATAATCTCAACTTTGGGGGGTGTCTTCCATTTTTGTGCCCTAACTGGTTGGTAACCTGTTAAATAAGTTAATCGGACACGTGTCCTTATCTAATTGGCTCTAAGTATAATTAAACAAAATTAATTAAAATTTAATTATGCTTAAATCTAAACTAATTACCCCACCCTCCCTCTTCACCTCACCCCACCTCCCACGATCCCACCTCACCTCACCCAACCTGCCACCTCAACCTTCCACCTCACCTCACCCCACCACAGCCACCCTCACACCACCACCACCTACCACCCTCACTCTCACTCTCACCCTCAATGCCACCGTCCACCCTCACTGCTGCCACCGTCCACCAAAGCTAACCACAACCACCACCAACCCACACCTAACCACCACAGCCCACACACCAAACCACCAACACGCACAAAACTAACCACCATAGCCACATGAACAAAGTCACACAACCACTCGCCATCTACGCCTACCCAACTACCCTAACAACCACCACCCTCAACCCCCAAATTAGACACACGACAACAACCCTAACAACCACCCACCACCCTCAACCCCCAAATTGGACCCACGACAACAACCACCCACCATCTTTGCCGACCAACCTACCCCAACAGCCACCACCCTCAACCCCCTAAAATTAGACCCAACAACCACCCACCACCCTCAACCCCCAAATTGGACCCACGACAATAACTCCAACAACCACACACCACCTTCGCCATCATTGCGCCACCATTGTGCCCAATAACCCACTTTACCACGAATCACCTCTCCACCACGACCTCAACACCACGACCCCACACCACCATGGCGATGCCAAAAAGAGGAGCGAGAGACATTGGGAAAGAGGAGCAAGAGACAGAAGGAGGAGACAGATAGAGAGAGAGAGAGAGAGAGAGAGAGAGAGAGAGAGAAAGAGAGGGAGGAGGCAGATCGAGAGAGAGGGAGGAGGAGGAGAGAGGAGTGAGAGAGATTAGAGTGATTTGTAAAAGAAAAAAAAGGAAAAAATATCAAAGCTTTAACCTGAGTAGCAGGTAAGCGATAATTGGGTGCTAAAATGGAAGACTGACCCCAAAGTTGGGATTATTCCGGAATAATCCAGAGTTGGGATTATTTTTGGAAGAATTCCCAAAGTTGGGATTATTTTTGTTAATTTTTCTTTTTTCTTAATTAAAAAAGCACCTCTGTTTTGATTTTTTACTTTTTGAGTCTTCCAATAGGCAAGGGAATGATCACCCTTAAGACATGCATTGCATTACAGGTTGAACCAGCATGGAACTTAACTTTTGGTCAATGTGCAAACAGGGTAGGTCTAACGCGCCAACGGTTTAAGCTCGTAGACACAGGGTTGTTTACGGGGTTCTTAAGTAGCACTCCGACATCCAACACCATTGCACTAATGGCTAGCGAAGACATTCAAATGGATTTAACTTTAGCTGACTAGAATGAGACCCTTAACTCATTGGCTTCCAGAGTCGTTCAGCTAGAGAAGTCTAACACCTAAGTCCTCGAGATCCTTAAGGAGGTGATTCATGGCATTCTTAAGTAGTATGTACACCGAGTCCTATCCAAAGGAGAAATAGCTTCTTCAGAAAGTACTCCACATAAGTCGATTAGTGAGAATGACATTGAACTAAAGCCAATAACTGTACGGGCGCTAGGGCGTCACCACCGCACTTCTTGCTCCAAGGGGTACAATTTAAGGGCGGCTCAGTTTGTTTGCTAGAATTGAATTCTTGCTTTTGCATATTGTGAGTATGCCTGGAGTTGTGTGTTTATACTCGAAATGAGTAAAGGAAGTCGCCACCGCACTTCTTTTGGGAGGCTGCGAAACCCGTTTAAGCCTTTCCTATCATTGCATAAAGGAAGGCGAAGGACTCCATGTCTGGTAGTGCACCAAAGGTTTGGATTAGGGGACAAGGGTAAGGGAGAAGTAGTGCAAAGCACCCCCCGCATCTAGCGGCCTCTACTCAATTATTGCGATTTCATTATCCGAAAGACCACAACAAACAGTTTTCCATTTAAAACCCTAAGCATGCAAAATTATTAGGCGGGTTGTTTAACAGAATACTATGCAAATAGTGTCTAGTTTGTTGTGGCATGTGTTGTTAATTCCGTATTCAAGGAGCCTAATGCCGGTTGTCCATAGTTATCTTATAAGGCGTAAAACACAAAATTTGTAGATCTTTGTTAAAGCATATTATAGTTGTGAAACAAGCATGCAAGCACTCGTACGAGGAATTTAAAGTTATGCCTTAAGGTTCCTTTTAATTGGAATTGTCAAATTGTTTGTTAATCAATATTACATGAAAATTACATAGAAAGTTAAATTTCTAAACAAGCATGCAAAAGGTGTTTTAGAATTGAGACGTTGGCCTCAAACCTACCTTGCAACACGATGACGAAGACCAATCAAGGACGTAGCTTCGGACCCTTAGGAACCCTTATCGAACCTTTAGAACCCTTGAAAACCTCCTAGATCTATTGCAAAAGAGTGCTGGAATATGATTTTATGTGTTTGAAAGTGTTTGTGAGAGAGAATGAGAGAGGGAAAGAGAGTCGGACGAGTAAGAGAGAGAAGTCAAGAAGTCGTCTAAAGATCGTGAAATGAATAGAGGGGCTCCCTATTTATAGGCAAGGGTTGAAATCGTAATATAATCGTACGTGATTTATATGATTATGGTCTAATATTATTGCGATTGCGGCGAATATTATTGCGATATTCGGGATTGCTTTACCTCGAATAGCGAGATTGTAATGAAGTAATATCGTAATATAATCGTATAAAATATATACGTGATTTTATACGATTATAGTTGATATTATTACGATTGCGGCTGATATTATAACGATGCTCAGGATATTCAGCTTCCTCGGGAAGCGTGTCTCGAGGCAAAATATCTTGGGATGTCCCGCTTTGCTCGGTTTTGCGTTTTTGCTTAAGAAATTCATAAATATTAAACCATAAATCGAAACATTATGGAAAAAATATGTAAAATTCCTTGTTAAAAATAGTGTGTTGTGTTAAAATTTCGCGAATTTTGGAATTGTTTTCATAATTTAATTAATTATCGCAAAATTAGTTAAATTGTTGAAAATTCTAAAAATTGCCAAAAATGCTTTGAAAAATTCCGAAATTTTTTAAAAAATGTTTAAAAACAACAGAAATTATTTGAAAATTTAAACTTAATTTTTAAGGTGCTAAATACTTGGAAGAAGTGTCCGGTGCAAGGGAATCTGCGTTTTTTAGGGCATGTCAGGGTCCGAGCTCTCTCGATTTGACTTGTTTGCTGCGACAGGTGTCTTATCATTGGTCATTTTTGGCTAGGGACAAATGTATGTATCTATAGAAGCTCCCACTTTGGCTGAGTTTGCAGAGAGTAAAATCTCGTAAAATGAAAGCCAAAGTACCCGGTACTTGAGAAACAAATACGTTAGTTTTACTTGTACATGCAAATGCATGTTGCTTGCTTGCTTGTCTCTGTTGCTAAGACTTTTGCTTACGTTTCGACCTATGGTTTTGATTCCACTAGGGCTTCGTGCTTCTGCCTATGGTTCTGATTCCACTGGTGATCTTTTGTGGAATTTCCACCTATGGTCCTATTTCCACTGGGGATTTTCTTCTAATAGGTTGTCCGCCTCGATACTTCCGTTAGGACTTCCTGGGGAACTTCTATCTCAGTGTCCACTCTGATGCCTCCGTTAGCACTTCATGGGGAATTACTGCGGTGTCCATGTCGGTGCTTCCGTTTGGACTCCTTTGGGGAAGATGAAATGGTGTCCGTATTGATGCTTCCGTTTGGACTTGGTGCTTGCTTGATCTATTTTATCCTATTTCGGCTAGTCGTCTGGGAAGATTAACATAATGGTAACGCAGCGTACAACCACAATTGCGTATAGAGAATGTCTTTTTTGGAGGTAACGTCGCGTATAGCCACGATCACGTATAGCAAATGTCTTTTTACTGGTGCGTGCTTGATCTGCTGTATCCCATCTCGGTTAGTCGTCCGGGAGAACTAAACTAGAGGTAACGTCGCGTATAGCCACGAATGCGTATAGTATTGTCTTTTTGTTAATGCTTGCATTACGTATACACAATCGGGCTAACGCGTGGCCCTTGCGAGGATGATGTAACTTTGACTAGAGAATGCGCGCTTTGACTTTGATCTACTTTCGATCTTCACTTGATCGTGGCTATTGCTTCGTTGTGCCTTTACATTTGCTTACGGCTTGTCGTAGCTCTGTAGGTGTATTTTTGTAGCGATTCGATGACTTTCGAGCCCGTTTTGCTTTCTTAGGGGCATTTTGGTCATTGTGCGTGATTTTGAAAGTTGGTTGGAATTCCCGAGAAGTACCAACGACCTTTAAAAGCAACGGGCTTTGCGCATACATAAGTAGGCCCACGAGAAGAGCTCGAAAATCGAGCCAAAAGAGCATGAAACTGGGCGCAATTACGCCTAGTATTTCGACCCTTTTGGCTGAAATTCGTGGCTTTTTTAATGCCACTTTGCTTCATTTGTCATTTGATCTTTGCTTTGTTTGTTGCAAGCTCTCTCTAAACTCCATTGCTACACCTTGAAATTGCTTGGAATGTCTTTGTTTGCTTATCAAATTCCAAATTCAAGTAAGTTTACTACTCCATTGTAAGTTGCAATTGTAATACTAAAATAAATGCCATTTGAAAATGCCTTGTCAATTTGTGCAATTGAATTGGGGCTTTCTCCCTTGCTTGTGAATGCTTAAAATTGTTGAATGCTTTGAATTATTCATGCTTATGTGAGTCTTTTGCAACTTGTTTCATCAAATTTGGTGCAAATTTGAATAAGTTATATATGCCATTGTAAGTTTACTCCTTGAAGAAGATGATGAATAGTAGCTTGCTATGCCCATGTCTTGTTAAATTATGCATATACCTTGTTTATTCTTGCTTGTTGATGATAGGATAAACCTTTCCATGCTTATTTGCAACAATGTGGATGCCATGTATGATTTGAACATTGTAAGTAGCTGAAAGCTTGAAAAAGTGCTTGTTAATGGTGATTGCTTGCTAAATTGGGGATTATGTCGCATGAGTGAGTGTATACACCTTCTTGAAATCCTCGTTGCATATAGAGTTTGTGAGTGGAATCGTGCATTCCGTTAGGCATGTATATTCACTGGGGAGAAGAAGTGCTCTTTCTCACCTTTCTAGTTACTTACCTACTGTTCCAACTGCTAGGAAATTGTGCATTTCCTTCGACCATGGTTGTTTTGGTTAGTTGTAAGCCCCCTGAAGGCCTTTTGTTTATATGCGAGATGCCCATTTTTAGCCGTTATGCTGCACGTTTGTTTTCTGAATCTTTGCTCTATTCTGCTTGTAGCATGCTAGTCCGAAGAGGAAAGCAAGTGCGCAGTTCCCGCCAGAGGTGGAGGGTGACTGATTGGGACAACTCTGAGTTGTGTTGCTTTCCTGATTACCACATTTCTGTTCGTTCAAGGAATGGATGGGTATGTTGCTTTTACTTGTTCGGTTACCTTTTGTTTTGCCTCATTTGCTAAATTTCGTGTCATCCCTTGTGCAGAGCGACTACCTTACCCGGACATACGGGACGTCTCTTACGATTGGTGATCTCTTCCACAGAGAGTTCTTTGAGCGTCGTGGAGGAGTATGTGATATCCTCGAGCGATGCAGCTTTCAGGATTTAGTCCTCAACTTGACCAGTTAGTCACATTCGCTTGCTCCTAGGATCTCGGTGTTCGGCCTGATGGAGTGGTTCTGGGATACCACGAAAACCTTTCACTTCCCGTGGGGGGAAATGGCTGTGACCCCCTACAACTTTGCTATGCTGACCGGGCTTGCTTTCACTGAAAAGCTTGTCCCTTTAGATAACGAGATCAGCCCTTTTGATCCTCGTTTGGATGAGTGGCTGGGTTCGATTGCTTCTCGCCTGCGAGCTGAGAGCGTGGATAACCGAGCGTCACACAACGTGCTCATGGAGGGTCTTTCTGCTGATATGGGGACGGGGAGCAGAGTTCATCTTCGCTTTCTCCCAATTTTGGAGGATCATTCTACTGTTCCCTCCTATGATTGGGGCAGATTCGGCTACGCTGCTCTGATGCATTCTATGAGGTTATACTACTGCCAGCTGGATGGCGCTGCAATTCCTGCACTAGCTGGCTGTTGAAGAGTGCTTGAAGTAATTTTCTTTGACTTTTACCGCCTTGTTTGGATATGATTTACCTCTGTTGGCTGATCCTGTTAGCTGTAACTGTAGTACTGTGCTGACGAGTACTTTCCATGCATGAGCCTAGTGCCTAGGTTGTCTCCCCATGCATAGCCTGCTCAATGGCCTGTGATGATGCGATGGACACCCTGAGACACTTCGTCTTGGACTAGTGGGCTCCAGCAGCCGAGGAGGATTCTCCGCCGCCTGAACCCAGTTGAGGTGAGTTTCGCTGCCTTTCACTTGTATGTTTTCATTGAATGTTTTGTGATTTTAACCACATTTTGCTGCAGGTGGAGTGTGATGGGTGCCGGCTAGGGTCGTTAAGTGAAAACCGAACCGGACACTATTAAGTACAATTTATAATCCAATACCACTAACTATACTTAAGTATAGTAATAAGTAAAGGGGTCGATCCACTGGGAAGGTAACAAAAAGTGTCTAAATCCTAACTAAAGTAGCTTGGAAACTAACCATACTTTGAAAGGGGATAATTGAATTGAGACTAGCTATTGCAAACTCTTGAAATAAGCTTTGGGAACACAAATACTCTAAAACACCTAGGAGAAACTAGTGTCACCTTCTACAGTTAAGGAAAGTGCCAATCAAAGAGTGTGTTCAACTCCATCAAAAAGGGTGATTGCAATCATGGTTTGGAAATATGATAAATATCTATCATCTCCCAAGTCAATTAACCCTCTCAATCCAAGTTCAAAACCCAAGTAAAGAAATGGAATTACCTTGAAATTTTAGGTCAATAGCATATAAGAATTGTAAGATTTGAGATTCGAGATGAAGAAACTAGGGCAAAATGAGGAACTTGAAGCTACTCTCTAATGGTGGATTGAAGGAAGAAGAAGAAGATGAAAAGAAATCTGAATTCTACTCTTTATTCTACTTGTTACTCTACTCTCTACTTACTTGTTCTCATAGTTTCTCTCTCCTAAAACTATATATACAAAGCCCAAAATAAAAGCTCATTTAATTACAAGTTTGCCATTACTAATTTACACATGTGCTTCAAAGCTTCCTCCAAGTCAAGTCAACAAGCAAAAGTCAACATCCAGAAGGTGACACATAGGCGCGTGTGGACGCGCGTGCAGGGCAAATGAGGCGCGGACGCGCCTAAAAGCATTCCGGAAAGTATGCAGGCGCTAGCAAGGGAGGCGCGTGCGAGCCCAGGAGGCGCGTGCAAGCCAAGGAAACGCGGTTGCGCCTAAAATGATTCTAGAAGGAAGGGTGGCTGTGCAGGCGCGGATGAGATGCATGGGCAACCTTGGGACGCACGTGCGGATGCGCGTGAAAACCCCAAGAGGCGCGGCCGTGCCTAAAGAATTCAGGAAGTGGGGGGCACTCCTGGTGGCGCGTGCAGTCACGCTCGGGCAAAATGGGGACGCGCGTGCAAAAACCTGGCTGAACTGCTCAACTTCGAACGGCCATAACTTCTTGCTCAGTGATCGGATTGCAGCTTAAAATATACCGTTGGTAAGCTCTCAGAGTCTAATTTCCAATGAAAAAGTCTCACCTGTAAATTCAAAGTATAAAAAATGATATGGCGCGAAGAAGATGTTAGAGCAAACGTTCAAGTGCCTTAAGGCTCAACCAAAGTAACCACAAGCAAACCAACAAGATGGAAAGCTTAAAACCATCATATGAACATCTCGGCAACTTGAAAAATACTCACAAAGCTTGTAATTTAGTGTACAAAGATGGAAAAGGAGAGAAAACTAAAGAAAATCCTATAAAAACCACTTAAAACCAACAAATCTTTGTAAAACTAAACAAAGTGGAAATCTAACCAAAAGGTTAGTAAAATGATATCGAAACACACATAATGGACAAAATAAGAAAGAAATAAGTGCCTAAATGTGACCATTTTTGGGACTTATCAGAGTGGCGCCCATGGAGGCGAGTGGTGAATTGCACGACACCGAGGAGGCTCGCTGCAACGGCCGAGCTTGCTAAAAGACGGTGCCTCTTTTGGGGACCTCAAGGGCCTGTCTGGTACCTTGGGGAGTGTGTAGTGAGGAAACATAGCCTTTCTGAGCCTGTAGTGCCTCAGGATCCTCCAAACACTATGATGGATGAGGATCAGCTGGTCACCACGCTATCCAACGACTTGAGTCATGGCGAGGCGGTGGAGTACCATCTCCTGCTTGGTGACAAGGGTCAGGACACCTATGCGCGTTTTATTGAAGAGCGACTGGCCCCCCGATTTGAGCTAGTTGCTGAGGTATGAGTCTTACTTATCCACGCCTTTTCTTTGCATTTGCTTTCCGTTAGTTGTGCACTAACTTTGACTTGGCTTGTGCAGCCTGATTACGACCTCGGTGAGATCCCCTTTACTGACTTGAGGGTCTGTCCTGCTTGGACGCGTTCATTGGGCCTGCTCCTCTGCCTAGTCGGCACGCTCAGAACTCAATGCCCCTTGGAGTTGGCCAGGTAGGGAACATTTACTTGTTTGATTCTATCTTTTCATTCCAGTGTGCATTCATGTGCTGACTTGCTCATCTTGCGAAATAGATGCCTCAGGCAAGTGTTATGAGGCTGCTGGGAGTAATAGATGCCTGGAGACACTCCTACTATCAGTTAAGAGTCTCGATAAGTGCACCAAATCTCGTAAATTTAATGCTTTGCAGGGTCAGGAACCCATTTTTGAGTTGAAAATCCATTGCAGGTTCGTCAGGGCGACGATGAGGATGCTGATGACAACGGCGATGCACGGATGATACCGGTCCCTAACCGGGGTGGAGCTTCGATTTCCTGTTCTCAGCCTGGACCCTCGTCTTAGTTTACCGTACCAGGAACCTCTACTGTAGTTCCTTTCCCTGATGGGCTGCCGGACGAGTCTGCCTTACTAGTGCTAGCGTCACTCGGTTTTCGACGTGTCGCGAGAGGAAGATGTACCTATCACCTGTAGGGAAGGGGGGTGACCCTAGCTTTGCATTTGTTGATTTTAGGACTTAGCTTGACTTTTGCTTAACTTTACTCGACTTAACTTGACTCTAGATTAGACTCGAGTGTTTGTGTAAATACGCCTAGACTTGTGTACGACTCTAGACATAACTCATTTTTGTAATGCCGAGCTTTGATTACAATTTGCAAATGCCAACTTGCTAACTATATGCAATGCAAGTATTTAAACTTCTTAGACGATGTCGATCATCTTGTGTTGTTGCGTATGTTGCGTTGTGTTGTTGAGGCGAATGTCGGCTCATTCCTCCTTGAAAATGTAGGGAAGGACCTAGGTTGGACCAAGAACTGCGTGCCAAAGCGCATGGGAGCAACTAGAAGGAGAAAAATTGACCAAAATTAGCTTAAACTGGGCGTAATTACGCCCAAAATCGAGTTAATTTTGCTCGAATTTTGATTTTAGGCAAGTTTGTTCAGCCTAATTACTTATAAATAAGGATTTATGCATGCCCTAATACATTCATTACAGCCTCCTTAGTGCTTAAAAACCTCTCTTACATTGCTTTAGCCTTCATTTAATTCATTACATCAAAGAATTTGCAAAAAATCAAATAGGGAGAGACTTTGCTAATGTTTTGAATGATGTGCTTCGAAGCTTGGATACTCATTAAAGGGAGGACCTTGCAGGGCTGAATTGTGATGTTCTCTTGAATTTAAGGTATGTAAGACTCGATACAAACCTTCTTTATGCTGCTATAAGCCTGTGGGACCCTTTGACACACTGTTTTCGTCCTCGGGACAAGGAAATTGTTCCCTTGCCTGAGGAATTTGGTGCTATTATTGCCTGGCCTGTTGTAAGTTTCCCTTGTATCCCTAATACTGCTGATCGCTTTGTTGAAGAATATGAGCGATACTTGAGACTTAGCCCAACTGTTTCACGACGTATAGTGCATGGTCGGGAAATTGACTTGCTTGCTTTAGTTGACTATATTGCTAGTGATGCTTCTTGCCGTCGAATTTATCGTAGACGTGCAATTATGATTTGCTTGTTTGTGCGCTTCTTATTTGTTCATGGCAAGCCGAATGTTAGCCATGCTAGCATCATTTCTATTGTTGAGCAATGCGAGGCTAGCCGTACTGCTATGTCGTTGTGCACGGGGGAGTTATTCGTGATGCTTGACCGTCTTAAAAAGGATGCGCATGCGCCCTTGTCTGGATGCTCCGTTTTGTTGCAGTTACAATATTTCGTTTAAATATTTGCAAAATAGTGCATTTATACAAATATTATCGCTTGTTTATTGATGTGATGACTTAAAATTGCACATGCTGCTGTTTCATGATAGATTTGGCCGATGGAGCATTTGAGTCTAGTTGAGGCTCCCTAGAATCCTATCAAATATTCTGCTAAGGGATTCTTTTCCAGTAAGAGGGTCCATGTCAATAAATCTCAACATGAGTGGAATCTTATCCTTGTTGACCGTGGCATTCTCGTGCGGTGGATTGTCTCTTGGTGGGTGTACGGGCGCCGGGGCGTCACCAGGCCGTATTGTGTCTGGTCCCTCTGCTCCGGGGGGTATAATTAGTTGATGACTCGGATTTTGCTAGAATTAAATTCTTGCTTTTACATAGTGTGAGTATGCCTGGAGTTGTGTATTTATACTCGAAAGAGTAGAGGAAGTCGTCACCGCGCTTCTTTTAGGAAGCTACGGAATACGTTTTAAGCCTTGCCTATAATTGCAAAAAGCAAGGAGAAGGACTCTATGTCTGGTAGTGCACCAAAGGTCTGGATTAGGGGACAAGGGTAAGGGTGAAGTAGTGCACAGAACCCCCCCCCCCACCCCCCCCCCCCCCCCCCCCCCCCCCCACGTCTAGCGGCCTCTACTTAATCATTGCGAGTCCATTGTCAAAAAGACAATAACAAACACATTTCGTTTTAACCCTAAGCATGCAAATTACTATGTGGGTTGCTTAACAGAAATAGATGCATATAAGACTAATTTGATGTTGCGACAAGTGTTGTTTAGATCCGAATTAATAGGTACCTAAAAGCTAATTTGTCCAAGAATTAGTCTAATTAGGCGTGAGAACATGCAATTTGCCAGTCTTATTTAAGACATAAAAGTTGTGTGAATTGCAGGCATGCAAGCATTCAACAAGAATTAAAGGTTGTGCCTAATGTTGATTTTAATTCAAGTCGAATAGTTGTTAATCAATATTACATGCCAATTTCATAGAAAGTCAAATTTCTAACAAGCATGAAAAAGGGGGTTGAGAAATTGAGACATTGGTCTCATACTAACCTTGCAACACGATGCTTTCGATTGAGAACGATGCTTCGGACCCTTTGAAGAACCCGAACGAACCCTAAAGAAACCTTTGAACCCAAATGGATGTACGAATGAATGTGAATTTGTATTTTGAAATGTGTTTAATTGTGTTTAAGAATTGCAAAACAACTTTCGTGAATTTGAATGTGTGAGACAGAGTTTTTAGAGAGAGAGAGAGAGAGAGAGAGAGAGTGGGAAATCGGGCATAAGCCGAGCATATGAAGTGTGTGTGTAAAGTGAGCCGTGGGTGCTTGTATTTATAGGCAAATCAAGCTTGGAGAGCAAGGTACTAGGCGTAATTACGCCCAAGATCCCTTACTCTCTTTGCTTGATTTTCCTTGCCTCTTTTGGCTTATACGTATGAGAATAAAATTAGATTTAAATATGATTCGATTTTATTTGATCGCGCGATTTTAACACAAAATCACTCATTGACTTGGGGGGGTATTTGTGTTTGCCTCACGCTCTGGTGCGGCTCCGAATCTCTCGAAATGAGCCATTTCGATCGGGTACGCGTTTTTGCTTCAGAAATTCATAACTAATCTTCCACAACTCCAAAAATTATGAAAAAATATGCATACAATTCCTTGGAAAAATAAAATATGAACTTTGGAATTGTTTTCATCATTTATTTAATTATCGCAAAATTAATTAAATTGTTGAAAATTCAAAAAATTGCCAAAAATGCTTAGAAAAATTCAAAATAATTCTGAAAAATTCTAGAAAATGCTTAAAAATAAGTTAAAAATTATTTTGAAATTAAAACTTACTTTTAAGGGTGCTTTGTGTACAGAAACGTGCCCGGTTAGTGAAAACTTGCCTTTTTAGGGTCTGTTAGGGCCTTAGTTCTCTCTCAATTCTGCTTGTGTGTTGCATGAGGTTTCTTATCATCGGACGTATTCGGCTAGGGAAAAATTTAGGTATCGACAGAAGCCCCTACTTTGGCTGAGTTTGTAGAGACCAAAGTCTCATAAAAAAAAAGCCAAGGTACTCGTTTCCTGGAAAACAAATGACTTAGTTTTACCTGCACCTACGGTTGCTGTTACTTGCTTGCTTGCTACTTGATAACTTGATGCATGTCTATTAGTCCTTGTGTCCATGTTGCTTTCTTTGCTAACCTGCTTACTTTCACCTCTATTAGTGCTCTTGTGTTCATTGGGGATTTTGTTGTGCGTGCTTTTTTTTGCTGTTATCTGCCTTCATCCTTTTCGGTGCCTCCATCCTGGACTTCAAGGGGAACTTGTGTCCATACCTGCATCTATCTTTTAGCTTTGCTTCTACCATCCTGAGAGAGCACGAACACTCTTATTTTGCCATTGTGAGAGAGCACAACCTCTTTATATCATCGTTTCTGGGCCTAGTTTCATCTTTGTCATCGTGAGAGAGCACAATATCTTTATGTGAGAGAGCACAAACTCTTTAGTCTTGTTCCGTCTTAATTGTTGTGAGAGAGCACAACCACTTTAGCTTTAATTTCGTCTTAGCTCTTGTGAGAGAGCACAATGTCTTTAGCTTTAATTTTGTCTTGGATGTTGTAAGAGAGCACAACCTCTTTGGTACCATCGCGAGAGAGCACAAACTCTTCATAGTGAGAGAGCAAAACCTCTTTATGTGAGAAAGCACAAACTCTTTAGCACCATTGTGAGAGAGCACGAACTCTTCGTTGTGAGAGAGCAAAACCTCTTCATTGTGAGAGAGCACAACCTCTTTCTTACAAGAGAGCACAAACTCTTTATTGTGAGAGAGCACAACCTCTTTATACGCCTTCATCCTCGCTTGAGAATTCGGCTCGATCTTTATCCCTTCTCGGCTAGTCGTCTAGGAATACTCTTCAATGAACTCGATGCCCCCGTCCAAGATTACCCCCTCTTTAGTGCTTTAGTGCCACCGTCAAGGAAAATTTCTTAACTATTTTCTCGTGCCTGCTTAATCTTCCAATTCCTGCTTAACTCCTTTCTGGTGCCACCTTCCAGGATACTTAACGTCGCGTATAGCCACGATCGCGTATAACGATATTTTTTGCTGGTGCTTGCTTATCTCTCCTTCGGCTACGCCATCAAGAAAGACTTTTAACTTAATTTTGTGTACTACTGAAGTTATTGCTAGGATCTGTTGTACCTCGACTAGGGATTATTTGATTTTGAGTTTTGCTTTGACCTTTGTTTCTGCTCTGCTTTGGATTTTGGTAATTGTCCCTTGCAAATGCATGGTTATCATGGAAAGATGTCTTGTAATGCTAGTGCTTTTAAATTGAGAAGGAATAGGGCATTCCTACACTTGTATTAAGGTCCACTTAATGCAGAGCCAATTGATGTATAGAAGCCAGCCCCCTAGAACGTTGTGTTTGGCTCAAGAAGCTAGTCCTTGTTTGTAGACCAGGATCCTACTGCCTACATAGATACCCTAACCCATTGCTATTGTGAGATGCTGGATTGTAGCTTAAATGAAGCTTGACTTTGCTGAGTTGTGAGATGCTAGCGATGACGTGATTTACTTTGCTTTGGGGTTAACCCCCATGGTTGTGTACCTGTAGAAATTGCACTTAAAGGTGGACCCTAGCCTTGCATTGGTTTGTTTTAGGACTCACTAAGTCTCCTTAGTCTTGAGTTGACTTGCTTGACTTTGCATTGGTGCTTTTGTGAGTTGACTGACTCTATGCATGCAACTTATATGATGCATTGAGTTGACTCTTTTGCAACTTTTGTGTTTTGACTATGAACTCACAAGTCATTTCAGCTTAGACCTAATATGCAAGGACTAACGTGCAATGATTTTATATAATGCGATGACTTTTTATTAACCACTTTGTCAAGGAAGCAATTACATGTTAATGTAGTTTTTGAAATAAATGCAAGAATAATGCCTCCTTGACTAAAGTTTTGGGCTCAAGCCCCCGACATGTTGAGATGAAAGCTTCCTTTACAACTTGTGTTGAAAGAGGCATTGTGTGGCTATCATTAGTACAATGGTAGCCCCTTGAATTACGGGCCTCTTGTGTTGTGATGGTGTTGTAGATGACCCTTTGCGGTGGTGGGAGCTTTAATGTTTGGAGCCTTTTGTGGTGTTGAGATGATTAGCATATGTAGTAAGGTCGATCAAGGACTTGGACTTAGTGTGTTGCTAAATCTCCGTTGATCCTTCCATATGTAGTGTTTCATTGAGTGATCACGCAAATGTCATGGGCCACTTGTAAGTCTTTCTTTCCTTCTATGAACCCTCGGGTTCTGATATGCCAAGACACGATGCTGACTCATGTCCTGAACTTAAGTTTGTTGCATGTTGGGGAGCATGGCATTGGTTGAGCATGGTGGCTAACATAGGAAGTGCACAAGGTACTTGATTTACCGAAGTTGAATGTGCTTCAAATGTAAGGATGTACTGGCGCGGGGCGTCACCGGGCCGGACTGGGTCCGGTCCCTCCGCTCCGGTTTGTTTCCTAGAAATGAATTCTTGCTTTTGCATATTATGAGTATGCCTGGAGTTGTGTGTTTATACTCGAAATCAGTAGAGGAAGTCGCCACTTTACATACATGGTTACCGGATACTCACGGAGAAGCGCATTATAGTACTTGTATGCTTTTAGCCAGAATCTTATTAAAAATGGGAGCGTATGGATTGGTTCGGATTAATATGGAATTATTACCTCATGCTCATTCTATATTTTCTCTTTGGTTAATGATAATAGGCACAATACAAATAATTTATGCAGCTTTAACATCTCCCGGACAACGTAATTTAAAAAAAAGAATAACTTATTTGTCTGTATCTCACATGGGTTTCATAGTTATAGGAATTAGTTCTATAACTGAGTGTTTTAACCTCAGTATACTATTCATAGTTGTGGGGCACTGTGTACTTAAAACTTCTACGAGAAGCAAGTGAATGGGGCCAGTGCATGGCGAACGGAACGCTTCATCAAGTCATTTCTCGCAGATACAAAGGGCTTTTCTCGCTTGTTTAGTAAAGTCAAGTTTTTCGTGCGGAAGCTGCGGAACTCGTTTTAAGCCTTGCCAATAATTGCATAAAGTAAGGCGAAGGACTCCATGTCTGGTAGTGCACCAAAGGTCTGGATTTGGGGACAAGGGTAAGGGTGAAGTAGTGCACAACACCTCCCCGCATCTAGCGGCTTCTACTCAGTTATTGCATTTTCCATTTTAAACCCTAAGCATGCAATATTACTAGGCGGGTTGTTTACCAGAATACTATGCACATAGTGTCTAGTTTGTTATGGTATTTGTTGTTAATTCCGTATTCCAGGAGCCTAATACCGGTTGCCCATAGTTATCTTATTAGGCGTGAAACACGAAATTTGCAAGTCTTTGTTAAAGCATATTTTATGTGTGAGACAAGCATGCAAACACTCCTACGATGAATTTAAATTTATGCCTTAAGGTTACTTTTAATTTGAATTGTCAAATCATTTGTTAATCAGTATTACATGCAAATTACATAGAAAGTCGAATTTCTAAAGAAGCATGCAAAAGGGGGTTTAGAATTGAGACGTTGGCCTAAAACCTACCTTGCAACACGATGTTGAAGACCAAGAACGCTGCCTCGGACCCTTAGGAACCCTTGTCAAACCTTAGAACCCTTGAAAGCCTCTTAGATCTCTTGCAAAAAGAGCCTTTGAATAAGCTTTTATGTGTTTGAATTGTGTTTAAATGTGTTTAAAAGTGTTTTTGAGAGAGAGTGAGAGGGAGATAGTGCTCATCCAAAGTGCAAAAGTTCGTCAAATGAATAGGGGAGGCTCCCTATTTATAGGCAAGGTTAGAAATCGGCCAAAAACAGGCAAGTTTTCGGCGCAATTGCGCCCAGTATCGGCCTGGATTTTGACCAATTTGCTTGCCTCGAATAGCGTGATTGTGATTGTATAATACCGTAATATAATCATATGTGATTTTATACGATTATTATTTGATATTATTGCGATTGCGTCGCATATTATTGCGATATTCGAGATTGTTTTACCTCGAATAGCGAGAGAGTAATGAAATAACATCGTAATATAATCGTATAATATATAAACGCGATTTTATACGATCATAGTTGATATTATTGTGATTATGGATGATGTTACCACGATGCTCGGGATTTTTGGCTCCCTCGGGACACGTGTCTCAAGGTAATAATCCCGAGATGGCCTGCTTTGCTGGGTTTTGCGTTTTTGCTTAAAAAATTCAAAAATATTAAACCATAAATTGAAAAATTATGCAAAAAATATGTAAAAATTCCTTGTGAAAAATAAGGTGTTGTGTTAAAATTTTGCGAATTTTGGAATTGTGTTCATAATTTAATTAATTGTGCTCAGAAAAATTCTGAAAAAGTCTAGAATTTTTTTTAAAAATACATTCATACTATTTGAAAATTAAAACTTATTTTTTGAGGTGCTAAATACTTGGAAGAGGTGTCCGGTGCAAGGGAATCCGCCTTTTTTAGGGCCTGTCAGGGTCCCAACTCTCTCGATTTGACTTGTGTGTTGCGAGAGGTGTCTTATCATTGGCCGTTTTGGGCTAGGGACAAATGTATGTATCTACAGAAGCCTCCACTTTGGCTGAGTTTGCAGAGAGTAAAATCTCGTCGAAAGCCAAAGTACCCGGTACCTGCAAAACAAATGCATTAGTTTTACCTACATTTGTGGTTGCATGTTGCTCGCTTGCTTGTCTCTGTTGCTAACACTTTTGCTTACGCTTTCAACTATGGTTCTGAGTCCACTAGGGCTCCGTGCTTCAATCTTTGGGGGGAATTTCCACCTATGGTTCTGATTCCACTGGGGATTTTCTACTAATAGGTTGTCCGCCTCGATACTTCCGTTTGGAATTCCTGGGGTACTATTATCTCAATGTCCACTTCGATGGCTCCGTTAGGACTTAATGGGGAATTACTACGGTGTCCGTATCGATGCCTCCATTTGGACTTCTTTGGGGACAATGTAATTTTGTACGTATCGATGCCTCTGTTTTGACCTGGTGCTTGCTTGAACTTTTATTTTATCTCATCTCGACTAGTCGTCCAGGAAGATTAACATACTGGTAACGCAGCGTATTGCCACGCATGCGTATATCGAATGTATTTTTGCTGGTGCGTGTTTGATCTGCGGTATCCCATCTCGGTTAGTCATCCGGGAGTACTCAAATGGAGGTAACGTTGTGTATAGCCACGATTGCGTATAATAATGTCTTTTTTCTGGTGCGTGCTTGATCTGCTGTATCCCGTCTCGGCTAGTCGTCCAGGAGAACTCAACTTAAGGTAGCGTCGCGTACAACCACGATTGCATATAGCAATGTCTTTTATAAATGCTGGCATTGCGTGTACACAGTCGGGCTAACGCTTGGCTTTTGCGAGGATGATGCGACTCCGGCTGGGGAATGCGTGCTTTGAGTTTGATTTGCTTTCGACCCTCATTTGATCATGGCTATTGCTTCGTTGTGACTTTGCATTTGCTTATGGCTTGTTGAAGCTTCTTAGGTGTATTTTTGTAGCGATTTGATGACTTTCGGGCCCATTTTGCATGCTTGGGGGCATTTTGGTCATTATGCATGACTTTGAAAATTGGTTGGAATTCCCGGGAAGTACCAACGACATTCAAACGCAACGGGCTTTGCGGGTACACAAGTGGGCCCACGAGAAATGCTCGATTTTCGAGTCAAAAATAGGCTGAATCTGGGCATAGTTGCACCCAAAATTCAGCTGATTTTGGCTGAAAATCGTGCCTTATTATGACACTTTAGTCTCATTTGTCATTTGCTCTTTGTTTTGTTTGTTGCAAGGTCTCTCTAAACTCCATTGCTACACCTTGGAATTGCTTGGAAGGGCTTTGTTTGCTCATCAAAACCCAAGTTCAAGTAAGTTTACTACCCCAAACTTGAAATTCACTTGCAAGTTGCAATTATAATACTCAAAATTATGTTATTTGAATATGCCTTGTCAATTTGTGAAATTGAATTGGGGCTTTCTTCCTTGTTTGTGTATGCTTGAAATTGTTGATTGCTTTGGCTTGTACATGCTTATGTGAGTCTTTTGCTTGTTTCATCAAATTTTTTGTGCAAATTTGAGTGAGTTATGCCATTGTAAGCTTACTACTTGAAGAAGATGCTGAATAGTAGCTTGCTATGCCCGTGGCTTGTTGAATTATTCATATGCCTTGTTTATTCTTGCTTGTTGATGATAGAATAAACCTTTCCATGCCTATGTTTGATTTCAAGCACTTGTTAATGGTGATTACTTGCTAAATTGAGGATCTTGGTATATGAGTGAGCGTATACACCTTCTTGAAATCCTCGTTACATATAGAATTTGTGAGTGGAATTGTGCATTCCACTAGGCATGTATATTCACTACTACAAAATTTGGATAAAACACCATAATTAAGAAACCGGTGTTGTCTCAAAACCGGTCTCTTAAATTAAGAAACCGGATATTAAGAAAAACCGGTCTCTTAACTTCGCCTAAAAGACCGGTTTTTTTAACACATCTCTTAACCCTCAACAAAGAAACCGATCGTCAATAAAACCGGTCTCTTTGATATTTTTATTTTAAAAAATAAAATTAATCTTAGACAATACTAGAACATTGGATGCTTTTATTAAACGCATACACCTCTGCCCTCGTATTCTTTATCTCCTCTCTCCTCTTTATTTGCTTTTATTAGTTGGTTGGTGTCCTCTCTCCTCTTTATCTCCTCT
>SNQN01000618.1:117923-133492 GCA_008642245.1 Bassia scoparia
TATACAAACTAACCTTTCAATTTTTTCTTCTTCGTTGTTGAGATTGGGACTCAAGGTTTTTTTATTTGTTTTAAATGATGAAACAAAAAATAGAAAATAGAATATATAGGAGATGGAATAAATGAAGAAACGAATTTAATTAAGTATGAGCTGTTTTAAATGAAACAAAGAATCAGACCTACAAAGAAGAAGGAAAGGAATAGGGAAAAAATGAAAGAAAATGATGAATAATGAAGATAGATCTGAGAAGTAGATAAAGAGAGATGTTAGGCATGAGATGTAAAAGAAGGAAAGAAAAGTAAAAAAAAAAAAAAATAATGAGTGGACAAGAATGAACTATGACAAAGCATTATCACAATATCACATACCATACGAAGTATGTATTCATTTGGGCTGGGCTTGAAAAATATAAAGTCATCTTTTGGCTTAGCTATGGATTACAAATATCCGTCCCTAAATTTAGGGACGAATATACATTCCGTCTCTAAATTTAGCGATGGATAATAAAAATCCGTCCCTAAATATAGCTAACTTTTCAGAACTGTTTTTTGATAAATTGTAAAATCAAATTAGGGACGGAATTTACAAATCCGTCCCCAAATTAGAGACAGAAATTTCTATTTGTCCCTAATTTAGGGATGGATTAGTAAATTCCATCCCTAAATATTTTTAGTGACGGATTATGAATTTTCCGTCCCTAAATTAGGGACAGTTTTATTTTTCGTATCTAACATTCCGTCGCTATTTGCCTTTTTTTTGTAATGGATGATGGGATTGATGTGGTTGGCTAAGTGATGTAAGTTCAAACTCGAGCCTATGTCAAGTTCTAGACTAAAGAAAATTTGTGCTTCAGACTTCTAGAAAAAATCAAACCTAAACGATGATGAAAATGACCTCTTTGTTTTTATTTTTATTAATTTGGTCGAACCTTGGGAAGAGGCTACCTATGTATCTAAGTGGAATCAGAATGATCGTAGTTCGTGAGGTCGTGTGTGCATGTGATGCCTCTTTTTTCCCAGGACGATACCTTGTGGCGAATCGGTCTAGCTAGGCTAGGACAATGCTCATTTGGAGAGGGCTTTTCAGGTTATAATGTAGGTTTGGTGTGGGGTGTAACCATAGCTTGTTTTGGGTTTCAACTTTGTTTTGCCTTTCTTTGTGCCACATTGGCACCATGGATGTTAGGAAGACGTAGGTGTGATAGAAATAGGCTTTTTGTGTTTGTTTGCATATGAAAGCTCAAAGTGGTTGCAAGGGATTTTTCTTTAGTTTGTACTTGTGATATGGTGCATGGCGGGAGAAGGATATTTTTGTGGAGCTATGAAGGAAGGCCTCTCGAGCATGTCCAATATATTCATTTTTTTCCTTTTTCCATTTTTTTTTGTTTCTGTGAGGTCATATGTTGATTAGCATTTCATCATTGAAGTCGAAGCAGATGAAAGGCTAAGAAAAGAATGAAAAAAGAAAAAGAACTTTTATTATTGTGGAAGGCTAATGAGATGACATGATTTAATTCCTAATTGACATTGACTCGAAGATAGAGAAGAAAAAGGAAAATTAATGTTTAGGTGGAGGGAGTCTCCGACTCAACCTACGCTAGAACTTTACTAACTCTTGCTTATGGTATCGTGTGCTACGAGTGATTGCTTTGCTTCAGATGCTTGGATATTTTCCTCCTGGAGGGATAGGAAGGAGCCCATCATCATTCATACCTTTTATAATGGTCCTAACTGAGTTGCGTAACTCGATGGTGTCACTGTTACCGCTGTCATACTTGCAATACTTTGATGGATCCCATTTTAGAGACCTCTTCTCAGTCGGAGGATAAGCTGTAGGACCGACTTGAGTGATTAGGCCTCTAGTGCAGAGGCGATCAAATGCTTGGGTGTAGGACATTCCAAGCGGAGTGAATTGGCGTTTAGAGCGCTTTGCCGGAGGTGTGGTTACTTCAATATCATTGACATTCGACACATCCATTGATGAGTTGAATGTGTCATTCTTTTGGCGGCCAACTGACTTATTCATTGCTTCTTCTTTTAGGAGATCATCCTCAATCTCGATGCTAATGCGGTAGACCTTGTCAAAGGTGTCTAGGTCCAAGTAGCGAAGGTGATTGCGGTACTTGGGGATCAAATTCTTGATTAATATTTTCACCAATTCTGTTTCTTCGGGAAGGCTAATCATTTGGGCTGCTGTTTCCTTCCATCATGCAAGGTAGGTGGCTGGTGAAGTCCTTTTTATCCCCTTTCTTGAGGATTTCAAGTTCCCTTAGTGAGGTAGAAACTTGAATATTGCTTTTGTATCGCGTCATGAACGCTTAAGTTATGTCATCCCAAGTGGCTATATCCTTGTCGGGGAGAGAGTAGAACCATTTTTGGTATACAAGTTCGAGTGACATGGGGAACACCTTAGGGAAAAGAGCAACATTGATCCCCTTGATTGACATTATTGTTGTCGCAAATCCTTTGAGATGGAACCTAGGATCATCAGTTGGCTTGAACTTAGGCTTTCAGGACCATCTTTATAACGTTTTTAAGGGTAACCTCGGATGAATTAGTTCGCTCAAGTGCAGCAAGCTTGGTTTGCATAGTCTTAATGGTGGCTTGCATTTGGACCAAGGCATTGCTTTCTCCACCCATTTGTGGTGCTGAGGGACTGGAGGACCTAGACTTGGAGTGCTGAACGATCCTTTTAGTGCAAAAGAATAGGAACTAGTAGACCGTGCCTTGCCGACCATTGAAGTTGCTATGTAGATGACTCTATCTTGCATGAGAGTGTATTAGACTCGATTTTTGGAAAACAATGCATGACTTGCTTCCTTTACTAGACTCAATGCATGGCCTAATAGTGATCATTCATTTCCTATAGACTTAACTCAAAAAGGAAAATACAAGAACGCCAAAATTCGTTTTTCTCCTTTACTTAATTTCAATTTTTGTGACTTTTTTCTGATTTTTTTCTTTATTTTTTGTCCTTTTTTTTTACATTTTTTGATTTTTTTAAAGGCAAAATATGATTTTTGACGCTCGCTTACAATTATGCGATGCAAAAAGACGTAAAGCCTAAAAGATTCTAGTTACAACCATTTTGACATTACGACGCCTAAGGAATGACCACATGCTATATGAGACTCTTACACGACTCGTACATGACTCGTTGTTGTTTAATATGCAAAGCTAAGGTCCTTAGTTAGTTAAAAACACATAGCACGTTGTCACACTAGCATGATCCCTATATGAAAAATGAAAAAGAAACAGTCCAGCTACCTAGAGTCTGTTGCTACGTTTTCTAACTGGTCAGTCCGGGTGTCCAAGAGGGTCCCATGACTAGGATTAGAACTGTCCTTAACACATCCGGCCTGCTGTGATGTTCAAAGGAGGTCTAAACCATTAAGGGTTTGTTGGGCACACAACCGCGCGTCATGGTGGGGCTGCGCATGAAGCTTAAGAGTTGGTTACATAGGTAGTGCACCAGCGCCAATCTTAAGAGAGCCTCCCTGGTCTTGTCTCAAGTGTAGAACACACTTATATGAGACGTGATGCCTAGAAAATGGAAACTTAGTGCTAACGACCTAAGTTCCCTGTAATGTAAGATGCTTAACACATGTTGTCTTTAAGACGCTGAATTCGCATGACATTTCGAGTATTGTCCACACATTACTAAAGATAATAGCTTTAGTGAATTCCCTAGTGAAGTCACCAAAAATTATACTGGCGTCGGGGCGTCAACACGCCGAACTGGGTCCGGTCCATCTGCTTCGGGGGTACAATTAGTTGATGACTCGGATTTTGATAGAATTAGTGCACAACACCCCCCCCTCCCCGGTCTAGCGGCCTCTACTCCGTCATTGCGAGTCCATTGTGAAAAAGACAACAACAAACAAATTTCCGTTTTAACCCTAAGCATGCAAATTACTATGTGGGTTGCTTAACCGAAATAAATGCATATAGATCTAATTTTTGGTTGCGACATGTGTTGTTTAGATCCGTATTAAAAGGTGCCTAAAAGCATATATGTCCAAGAATTAGTCTTATTAGGCGTGAAAACATGCAATTTGTCGGTCTTGTTTAAGACATAAAAGTTGTGTGATTTCCATGCATGCAAGCATTCAACAAGAATTAAAGGTTGTGCCTAATGTTGATTTTAATTCATGTCGAATGGTTGTTAAATAATATTACATGCCAATTACATATAAAGTCGAATTTCTAACAAGCATGCAAAAGGGGGTTTAGAAATTGAGACATTGGCCTCATACTAACGTTGCAACACGATGCTTTCGATTGAGAATGATGCTTCAGACCCTTAAGAACCCTTGTACTCTTTGAAGAACCCGAGTCGAACCCTAAAGAAACCTTTGAACCCAAATGGATGTATGAATGAATGTGAATTTGTGTTTTAAAATGTGTTTAATTGTGTTTAAGAATTGCAAAACAACTTGTGTGAATTTGAATGTGAGAGAGAGAGTTTTTAGAGAGAGAGAGAGAGAGAGAAAGAAAGAAAGAGTGGGAAATCGGGCATAAGCCGAGCATATGAAGTGTATGTGTGTAATTACGCCCAGTTCCCCCAAGATTCCTTACCCTCTTTGCTTGATTTTCCTTGCCTCTTTTAGCTTTTACGTATAAGAATAAAATCAGAATAAAATATGATTTGATTTTATTTGATCACGAGATTTTAATGCAAAATCACTTATTTATTTGGGGGGATATTCGTGTGGGCCCCACGCATGGGTGCTGCGCTGAATCTCCTGAAATGAGCCGTTTCCCTTGGGTGCGGGTTTTTGCTTCGGAAAATTCATAACTAATTTCCCACCACTCCAAAACTTATGGAAAAATATGCATAAAATTGTAAAAAATATTATATTGTGTTAAAATTTCATGAAATTTGGAATGGTTTTCAAAATTTAATTAATTATCGCAAAATTAATTAAATTGTTGAAAATTCCAAAAATTGCCAAAAATGCTTTGAAAAATTCAGAAATATTCTAGAAAAATGTTTTAAAAAAAGTTAAAATTATTTTTAAATTAGAAATTATATTTAAGGGTGCTTTGTGTATAGAAACGTGTCTGGTGTAGTGAAAACTTGCCTTTTTAGGGTCTATTAGGGCCCTAGCTCTCTCTCAACTCAGCTTGTGTGTTGCAAGGGGTGTCTTATCATCAACTGTATTGGGCTAGGGACAAATGTAGGTATCTATAGTGGGGTATTAGGAGTATGGTGCATACTATCATGTCCTCATATGAGCGCGTGGCTAGCTTGACTGCATTGACCGTTATTTTCCCTTTAAGGGTGATGAGGCAATTCGGGAAAGTTCATCTTATTCCTGCTGTTGACACAGTTCGTCCTGAGGACAAGAGCTTGCATTCAGGCAATACAATAGAGTGGGAGAAATATTAGGAATCCCATTCTACACTTGAGGTGACCCCACTTGCTCGAGGTGACCACAAGATTTCTGCTCATTACCGTGTCTGGATGAATGCCACTGTTGTAATGGGCCGTGTTGAGGCAAGACGTGCGGAGCAGAAGGAACATAGCAAGAGTAAGAGACTAGACTGTGACTCTACTGAGACCCCTGCTGCTAAGTCTAGGGCTGTTTCTGCTAAGCACAGACTTAGTCCTAAGAAGATGTCAGTTTGGAGTAGTATTGAAAGAATTCCTCCTTTGAGGATTAACTTAAATGTTGGTGAAAGAAAAATTGGGCCTAAAGAGGTGCTTGGAGGGGATGCTAAAGGAAAAGGGAAGGCTGTTGTGGAAGATAGACCCAAGAGACGCAAAAGGGTGAGGAAGCCTAAAGGTGAGAGATCAAGTGCAAACAAGGACGACGCCAAGGAGCAAGAAGAGGAAAGGAAGGAGTGATTGCTTTTTTCGAAAACTCTTAAATTAATTTAATGTTTGTTTTATTTATGAGTTAATAATGTGATTGGCCTGCGAGCCGCTTTTGCATGTAATAAGTGAACTTGGAGCTTGAAGTTTTCTTTTTATTGTAGTTGCTCAATTTTAATTACAGGTAGTAATAAATTACAAACTTGCATTACTTTTTATACATTGTGTTTACTGTTATCATGTTGAAGAAAACTTGTCCAATTGTCGGTTGACTGTTGTTCACTGGCTAATCCCAAAGCAAGTAGGGCTATTGTTTTGATGCATGGTGCTATTGTATTGTTGGGACGCGGTGCACGTGTATGCCTTAGACGTAATACTTCTGGTGCTGGTCTAAGTTGGTGAGGCTATAGAAATTATCAACATTTGTGTCCATTAGTTGAACTGTCCCTTTTGGTAAGATCTTCTTGACAATGTAGGGACCTGCCCAATTAGGAAGAAATTTGCCTCGAGGATCTAGGATTGTTTTTTGAAGTGTTTTAAGAACTAAATCACCTTCTTTGATACCTCGTGATTTGACTCGTTGATTGAAGTGACGTTCGATCCTCTTTTGGCACTCTTGCACATGATGCAAGGCTTCTAGCCGTTTTTCGTCGAGGAAAGCTAACTCTTCGAATCTCGCCCTTACATATTCTGCTTTTGGGAGTCTGATTTCTAAGACAATGCATAGAGACGGGATCTCCAGTTCTACTGGTTAAACAGCTTTGGTACCATAGACCAGTGAAAACGGAGTAGCTCCCGTTGAAGTGCGATTAGAGGTCTGGTAACCCTATAGAGTGAAATGTAGCTTTTGCGGCCAATCTCGATAATTCTCCGTCATCTTAGATATAATTGTTTTGATATTTTTGTTAGCTCTTTCAACTGCCCCATTGGCTTGCGGCCTGTATGGTGATGACTAGTGGTGCTAAATCTTATATTTGGCAATCAGATCTGCACACTTTGCTTGAAAGTGGGTGCCGTTTTCACTAATGATTTCGTGAGGAACCCCATAGCCACAGATGATGTTGTTTTCGATGAATTTTTTGCCACGTGCTTAGACTGGAGCTTAGCGTATGACGCTGCTTTGACCCACTTTGTGAAGTAATCTTTGGCCACAAGTACGAATTCATGACCTCCTTGCCCGGGCGGCGTAATCTTCCCTATTATATCTATTCCCCATGTAGAGAAAGGCCACGGAGAGACAAATGTGGATAGGAGAGACGGAGGAACAACGCATTAGAGTACTTTTGGCAGGTGTCGCATGTACGAACGTATTGCATGCAAGACCTTTCCATGGTGGTCCAATAATACCCCAACTTGAGGATTTTGGAGGCCAAGAGCCTACTATTCATGTGGGTGCCACAAATTTCGTCATGGACGTGCTCCATGATTGTTTTGCTTACTTGTTGAGTGATGCAAAGTAGGTGGAGACCATTGTAGTGGCGCTTGTAGAGTTCTCCGCCAAGAAGTAAGTACTGCGATGCGAGACGCCTCAAAGCTCTTTGTTGCTTTTTTGCTGCAATAGAAGGGTATTTGCCAGTTTCTATGTAGTCTTTGATGTCTTTGTACCATTGCTCTTCCGGATCGAGGTTGAACACCTCATTTGTTTCGTCTAAATTGCAAACGTATGTTGGTTCTTATCTTCGTTCATTGACTAACGGCGTTTGGGTTGTTGAACTCAGAATTCGCACCATGGATGCGAGATTTGCTAGTGCATCTGCAAATTGATTGTCTTCTCGTCGTAGGTAGGTGTATTCGACTTCGTCTACCTAGGATGCAATGTTCTCAAGATATGACTGATACGGAGCAAGGCTTTCACTTTGTACCTACCATCGGCCTGAAATCTGATTTATGATGAGTGAAGAATCACCATATACCCATAACCTCTTAACGTTAAGTGTAACGGCAGCTTACAAACCTAGAATACATGCTTCGTACTCTGCGGCGTTGTTAGTGACGTCGAAGTCGAGCTTGAATGAAATAGGGGTGTGCTCTTCTTGTGGTAAGATTAGAAGCACTCCAACTTCACATACATTTTTATTAGATGTGCCATCGAAGTATAACAACCAACTGTCTTCCTCGGTCATCATAAGTTCCACGTTTGGAAAGTCAAAGTCCTCAGGAAGGACCTCATCTAGAGAGTCTGCTAAGAACTCGGAGACAATACTACCTTTGATGGCTTTTTGAGTCACGAACTTATGGTCAAATTTGGCAAGCATAACCATCAATCTAGGCATGCGTCTGTTGACTACTGGCATTTCAAAGAGGTATTTTAGAGGAACCCCTTTGCATACGATGTGTACGGTATGTGTAAGCAAATAATGTCGAAGCTTTCGCGATGCCCACACTAAAGCCAAGTATAGTTTCTCTAGGGCAGAGTATCGTTCCTCGTATGGAAGGAACATCTTTTTGAGGTAGTAGATAGCACTTTCCTTGCCGTCGATTTCTTAAGCCAGCATTGCTCCAGCGGTGGTGCTCATTCTTGTAACATAGAGACGTAACGGATGCCCGGGGCGAGCAGGAGCTAACACAGGAGGATTGGTGATGTATTCCTAGATCCTGTCGAAAGCTTGTTGGCAACTATCATCCCATTTCTTGGGTGCACCTTACTTCAGTTTCTTAAAGATGGGTTCACAGACCATTGTGAGCTTGGACATGAACCTTTTGATGTACTGGAGTCGACCCAAGAACCCTCGGATCTCCTTTAAATTTTGTGCTAGCCTTAGTGACATGATTGCTTTGATCGATCTCGATGCCTCGAGAGTTGATAATAAAACATAGGATCTTGCCTAAAGTGATTCTAAATGCGCACTTTTGCGGACTGAGACGCATGTTGAAGTGTCGGAGTCTCTGGAAGAACTTCCTTAGTGCAAGGGTATGTCCTTCGCGGTCTTTTGATTTTACGATCATATCGTTGACATAAACCTATAGTTCTTTGCGTATAATGTCATGAAGAAGAGTAGTGGCAGCTCGTTGATATGTGGCGCCAACATTTTTGAGACTAAAAGGCATCACAGTGTAGTAGTATAGCCCCCATGGAGTGGTGAAGGTTGTTTTTTCCATATCTTCTTTGGCCATTTTGACTTGATTATATTCTACATACCCAACCATAAACGAGAGTAGGAAATAATCTGCTATGTTGTCTACGAGAATGTCTATGTGTGGTCGAGGGAAGTCGTCTATCGGACTTGCTTTGTTTAAGTCACGAAAATCTACACACATCCGAACTCGTCTATCTTTCTTAGGTACTGGAACCACGTTTGCTATCCATTGAGGGTAATTGACAACCTTCATGAAGCCTGCATTGTGTTGCGTAATGACTTCCTGTCGAATGTTAAGGGAATAATCTGGTTTCATGTGACGGAGCTTTTGCTTGACTAGCTTAGCCCCCTCTATGAGTGGCATTCTGTGTTGTGCGATGTCTGGATCAATCCTTGGCATGTCTTCATAGGACCAAGCAAGAACATCCTGGAATTCTTTTAATGTTGCAACCAATTCATCCCTTTCTTCCGGACTTAGTGTTAGACCAATTTGTATCTCCCGCGGCGTGTCGTTGTCGGAGATGTCTACCTTTTCTGTTTTCATGCTCTTCCATTTCCTGTTTTAACTCATTGTTGTTTTGTTTGTTTTCGAGTTGTGAATTAAAGCAATCATAAGAAGGAAAAGAGGAGTAAGCAGAAAGGAGCATGTTATTAAACTCTGAAGAGAGTACAGATAAGTTTGTCTCCGAAGAGACTTGATTGATAAGGGAAAATGGGATACTAGGCTCCTTGATAGACTTAGGAGGACACTCCCTAAGACTAGCTATTCTAGCTTCTACGACACTAAACTTAGACTCAATGTCAGATTCAGAATCCTCGAGCATTGGTCCTTCGCCCATGTTGCACTTGATGACCTTGCCTCCTGGAGTAGTTATCTTCACGATTTTGCGCCAACCATGAACCAAGCCTTCGACTGGTGTGACGAGAGTGGTGGGGTCGAATGCTTCCTTGGTCATTGCCATGGCAACCTCTTGTTCAGCTTAAGGGGTGATTTCTTGGCCAAACAGGAGTCCCAAACCTTGTACTTCAAGACCATCTAAGGCAGATGCCTTGCTTGTGGGGACAGGATCCCCGTCTACAAAGTTTGAGTTGCTGAAAATCTCGAGTCCTTGATACTTATTGACATCCATTCATGTGAAGTGCTCCGGGAATTCGTAGTATGCAAACTCATCCCCTTCCTTAATGAATTTTCCATTGAGAGTGAGCAAATATGGACCAAGAGTTATGGTGCATTCGTCCCTCTTCTTGGAGACCTTGTTGTGTACGAACTCCAAGCGCTCTTCATAGGAAGGAATGTATCCCAAACCGAATCTGTCATTCTTCGATATGGGTTCTCGAAAGGGAGTTGCTTTTGCTTTGCGCAATCCGAGTGTCATCCCAGGGAAGTGATCCATATCTCGTAGGAGTGAATTGACCACCAAGTTGGAATGTGGATGGAACTCAAAAGGGACCTTGTCTTCTTCCAAGACTGCCACTGTAAAACCCCCTAAGTCTTCATCGTTCTCATCATGCTCGACATGGATTATGGGTTACTCAATTGCTTTTATTCTCATAGGAGATGCATCGATGGTGATGGGCTCACCCTCTAGAATGAATTTCACCATTTGGTGGAGTGTAGAAGAGACGGCTCCTAGCTTGTGAAGCCATGGTCGTCCTAGTAGGAAGTTGAAAGTTGGCTTAATGTCAATCACATGAAATCGGATCCTTCTTTCAACTAGCCCTGTAGCAATGTTGAGCCATACTGTGCCTAGAGTGTCCCTCTTGCTATTGTCATAGGCTCGAATAGACAAATTGTACTGTGAGGTTGCATTTCACTTTAAGGGATACCCAGCTTCTGTGCGGTCATTAATGGAAAGACGTTGATTGCGGAGCCGTTGTCAACTAATGTCATATGCACATGGAGATTCTTGCAAATGACATTAATGTAGAGAGCTTTGGTATGCTCGCTGCCTTCCAATGGGAGATCCTCTTCTGAAAAGGTAATGGAGGGAACATAAGAGCGCCGCATGACTAATCCCACCATTCACTAGTAGAGAAAACATCATATAATGCGGGTCATTTGTTGTGGTTGTATAAAAACCGCAACATATAACTGTTATATGCTGCGGTTTTTTATAACAACAGCAACATATAGTGCATCCTAAATCATAAAAATGGAGAATAACACTATATGCTGCAGTTGTTTGGCCTAACCGCAACATATAGTGTTATACAATAAAAATCAAATTCGGTCCAAAAACCACGTAAATACTCGGCCCAATAGCAACAATACTCGACCCTTTTAACTAACAAAACCCTAACTTTCCCTCATTCACTTCTTTGTTCACTTGCCCTATCTTCTCTCCTCTTTCACTTCTCTCTTTAGTCTTCATCACTACCACTGCTGCCGCCTAGTTCGCGCCCCCCAACACTGCTCCTCTTGCCGTCTAAGTCACACCGCCAAGATATGGTATTTTTATTTCTGATTATTTGATTGTTTTTTTTATTGTTTTCTGAATTTTTGATTGTTATTGTTAACATTGAGGTGTATTCATACTTGATTTCTTTTTCTTTTCTTTTTTTAGTGCAAAAATATTTAGATCTACCATTTTTGTTTAAATTTTTTGGCGTTTTTATTTCAATTTTTTTTCCTGATTCCTTTTCCAGATCTCTTTTTTTTTTTGTTTTTGCTTGAACTTAGTTTTTTGATTGCATTTCGTTTATGTCTCCTTGAAATTCATCTCGTTTTTGTTTAAATTCATTTCGGTTTTTTTCAATTTTCCAGTTCTCCCTGAAATCGTTTTTTGTGATTTCTATTTCTATTTCCTGATTTTCTGATTCATTTCGTTTATCTTTTTTTTGAGTTTAGTCATTTCATAATTGTATTACAATGTTTGAAATTTGAAGGAATTATGGGKTGCTAAGAGCAAGGGATTACGTTGTACGAATCATAGTTAGATTATTTTTAGGCAGTTTTATTTAAAAATTTGAAGGAATTTTTATCGTTTTTTTTTCGATTATTTTTTTGTACCATCGTAGTTAGATTGGAGTTGCTGGTTTTAATAGTCTTCTCCTATCATCTCAGTTTTCCTTTGGCGTACTCTGTTAGGAGGTGCAAACTGTAATGAACAATGTTGATGTTTATGATTGTACGAGTCAGTGTTATCATTTGTAAAAGTAAATATTCGATCTAAAAATTATGGCTCTTCATTAATAAATTCCAACAGTCATGCATTTTATCTAATAGATCCATGTCTCAACTACTCATTTAGCAAGTCCATAATAATCATGATTCTCCAACATAGGGAAATGAAGGGGTTGCATAGTCACAAAAGTTGTCCTATAAAATTTTCTGATTTATAGCTGTAAAACCTTACATTGGGGGTTGCAGGAGCTTCTTTGTTGAATTTTAGATTGTCCTATAAAAATGTTTGAATGCATTAGTCTGTGGGGAGGTGTCCTACATATATTAAGTTTCTTGGTCTTTCCCAGACCCTGATGTTATTAGGATAATGTTGTCCAGAGGTGGTGTCATGGATATGAACATTCAAAATCATGGGGGTGATAGTTATGGGATTCCCCTTCAAATTTTACTTGATGCCTTAAGGTAGTAATGGTTTTTCTGCACTTTTCTCTTTACCTTATTTTTAGTTGTCACAACTTTATGTTCTATAATCCTTTCTTCCTCTTCGCTATGTAGTTCAAAGCATGAGCATCTGGCCAGCTGGTGTTTGTGCGACTCCATCTATAAGCTAATCATATTACTTTGCCAGGTGGAGCTGTTTGGCTTTTTCTGTCTCTAAATAGTATACATTAGTTTTTGGCTTTTTGCACAGTACTTAAAAAGGCTGAAATGAATGAATTAAAGAATAATTAAGGGGCGAGTAATAACCTATTGTTGTTACATGGTAACCATAAAAATTGTTGCCAATTTTGCACTCTTTGCATGTTGGTCCTGTAGTTAGACAATGTTGTTGTGGCTCATATGTGTTTGTTTTCTGTGTGATCTATCCATCTAAGCATATTTGGCATYTTGTTTTCTTGGTAGATGTTGCTACAATACTAAAAAAAGCTGGCTTTTCTCTACAACTCGTGGACGTTGACTTGCGGGATTATTACAGTTTATGACGTTTTATGGTTTGTATTGACTTAAGRATCTTAACCAGGGATTGTAGATGTTAATTTTCAGTGTTTTTTGTTAGTATGTTCTTACTAACAGAAATTGTTTTGCATCTTATGATTTGTTAATAGGGGGCGTCCTTATCTTTGGTATGACAAGTTGTCCGATCTGTTAGGCAAGACACGATTGATGTGAATTTTTACAATGTGGGCCATATGACCCTGTATTTTGCGAGCATGTAAACACAAGGAGCGCTGAGTCTTCTTTTCATTTTGGGATGCTTTTGTGTGGCAGATATACCAGTAAGAAAGTGTTCATCTCTCACCTATCCTACTGCAACTCTAGGTCCAGATTAGCCTCGCAATATATTAATTGTAAGTTATACCCTATACATATGATTCTTTATGTTTCGTATTTGGATTTATTTTCTGTTATCTCTCTATATTTAAGTTGTATTTGTGTATTTATCTAATGACAGCATTTTGTGCTTTTCAAATGTGTGATTCCATTGTTTCATAGTACTCATTCAACCGCATTTAGTATAAATTTGAGCTAGTGGATATTCGTAGCTTGGTGGAATACAAATATTTAATATTATTCCTGCAAATAGTAGTTTTGATACTCTATGTACATTATCTTTTTAGTCTATTATTTTGTTTAACAGCATACTGCATACATTATATGTAATCGGTTTTGTATGAAAACCTACTAACCTAGTCGCCAGGGCCGTTTGGTGTGTTTGTGTTTGTGTCTTTGGATGTAGAAAAACTGTCTAGATGTTGCTCAGATGTTTTGTGTGTGTGTGTGTGTGTGTAAGAGAGAGAGAGAGAGAGAGAGAGAGAGAGAGAGATTTTGTGTGTGTGTGTGTGTGTGTGTGTGTGTGTGTGTGTGTGTTTGTGTCTTTGGATGTAGAAAAACTGTCTCAGGGCCGGGAAACACAAGAAATAAATGGGCGATGATTTTGTATTAGCAGGGCATTTGATCTTGGCATTCCAGTCAGATTTGAGGTTGGGAAAGCAAGTATTTGAAGATTTCAACCTCAGTAAGAAGGATTTGAAGGATGTCATTCATGCTGTTCGTGGTAGTCAAAGTGTAACAGATCAAAGTCTGCTGTATTTTTAGTTTTCACGTAATTAGTGGTTTAATTTCTTATGTAATATTTAATTGTAATATACTGTAATTATTTATCTAATTAATATATATGTATATATATATATATATATATATATATATATATATATATATATATATATGGGGCTGTCTATATATTGGAATTTTTTTAAAAAAGAATATAAACTATTTGCTGCGGTTATGGCTAAAATCCACAGCAAATAAACACTATTTGTTGCGGTTATGGCTAATAACCGCAGCAAATAGTGTTTATTTACTGCGGTTATTAGCCATAACCGCAGCAAACAATACCCATTATTTGATGTGGTTACAATCGTAGCAAATAGTCATTTGTTGTAGGCTCATTTGCTGCAGTTCAAAACCGCAGCAAATGAGCCCTAAAGAAACGCAACAAATGACCTTTTTTCTACTAGTGATTACTTCGAGAGTAGTGTTATTAGGCATATTTATTCGAGTTAGTGCCTGGAGATGAGCATCGCGATGACTTTTGGAAGCCACTATGAGTTGCCATATGCTCACATCTGCCTTTATCTTCTTCAACTGTTTAATGATGAGATGCTCTTCTTGTGGAGGAGGTGGTGGATGTGGTGTGACCTGAGCACTTGGATGGTCGGTGGAAGTGTTGAGTCAACCCGACCTAGTGAGAACTTGAACCTCCTCAGACTTGGAGGAAGGTGCTGGACCATAGAAGGCATCAAAGACTGCGTTTTCTTCCTAGAAGGTAGTGGTGAACGTATTCTGAAGATCCCCGTTTATGTAAACATTTTCGTTATCGCTATCCCATATGCCGTTGACGTGATGGAAGAGGTGCAGTATGACCAATTAAGAAAACGACTGTCTCATTGGTGCAATGAGAGCGGTAGGATCGAAGGAATCCTTGTCTTCTTCTATCACGGACATTTAGGCATGTTGTTTGGGGCCTTTGAGAGAAGGGAGACAGCCACCGTCTATCAAGTCTTGGGTTGTCTCCTTCAATGTATGGCATTCTTCGGTGTCATGGCCATGTCCTCTATGGAACTTGCAAAACTAGTCTATGCTCCATTTAGGAGGCCTTTTTTCCAAAGGAGGATTAGTAGTAGGGCCTTTTGGAGAAATAAATCCAATCACCTTGAGGTTCTCAAGGGCTTGGGAAGAGGGCATGTCTATCCTAGTGTATTTTCGCTTGTTACGAATTGCATGTGCCTTCACCATAGTCTTGCTTTTAAGAGAATCATCGATCCTCTTCATTGCTTTGTTCATGTGAGAAGTGATGACCTCCACCATATTGGTCGTTAGCTTGGGTTCAGTGTCATTCTCGCTAACTGATTCTTGCAAATTGTTGTCTGAAGAAGTTACTTCTCCTTTGGATAGTGTAAACACCTAAAAATGTCTCCCCAAATGAGTAATCAATGATGAAGTATACCACATGTCGCAATTAATTCGAACTCGAAAATACGCAATTGAAC
>SNQN01000619.1:0-41990 GCA_008642245.1 Bassia scoparia
AAGAACATACCACCTTCATTGGTATTGACAGATTGTGTTATTGCTTCATACACAATTTTTTGCTCCTCATTTAATCCTTTCTCAAGTAAAAATGCTTCTGCAGCTTCTACATTTACATCATACAATTGCTCTTGCACAATTAATCTATTTGTTGTGTTAAGCATTTCAGACATGTTTGGATAAGGAATTGTTGGGAAACTTCGAAGTGAGTTGTTTGATTTGTTTAGTATCTTTTCAATCTCACACAACGTGTAATTTTGAATTTGTTTCTCAGACATTTTAAGGTTAGGGTTGTTGAACCTTTGTTGCTGTTTTAGAAGAATATCTTCAGACAAATTCTTCCATTGTACATCCCATAAATCTTTAGGATTAGAGACTTCACAAAACATTAGAAGTGTGACAAAGAGTTCTCTTAGTTGATGAGCTGTTGCCCAAGTAGCAGCCTCATTTAAGGATTCAATCCACTCGTTGTCTCCTTCTAAAAGTCCCAAAGCATTACATGCTTCTTTGAAGGTTGGGTATACTATATGATTCACCGTTCTTATATCTTCAAAAGAAGTAGGGCCTCTCACCACATTAAGTAGCATTCTCAAATAATAGTATTCTCCAAATGTTGGATGAGCATAATAAATTCTTCCTATCTTAAATCCTTGTTCTCGTTGCTTCCACCTCTTTTCATCTCTTAGCCATACCCATCTTGTTGGGAAATCAGCAAAGGTTAGTGTTCGAGCTAGAGAATCTGTTTTATTAGTTTCCATCCATTCAGTAAATGGTGTCCCTATTTCTCCAACACGTTGTACCACACTATCTAAGTATTCATGATCTTCAAATATGACTTGTTGTGAATTTGGTAGTGGTAACTTAACCTTTCTACCGGGGGTTCTTTGTATTGGATTTCAAAACCAAATATCCTCCAACATGCTTCAACAGCAGACACATATCTACAGTTAAGGTATGATTTGATCTCGTCAACTGGAGCTTTTTCTTGAACTACTCCTTGACCTACACTTTCAGTGTTGTTGGTGTTGGTATTTGTCTGGTCAATTGATGCAAGTACCATATTTGGACCTTTGTTCATGTATTTGAAAAGGTAATTGGTACTATTGTACTTATTGCACAACTCCACATTAATATGTGCCTGATATTTTACCATCAAGTCTATATTGTAAGGTACAATGTAAGTGTCCCTGCCCAATGGCCAGGCGCCACGTGGCTGCTGGTGGGTCCCACCATAGCCCAAAGAAAGGGAACATGTGGGCCCCACAGAACAAAGGCACGCATAACAAGGTGCAAGACAAAGTCTGACACAGGTCAGATCGCTGTCCCACATTGATAAAGTAATGACAGTTTGTCCCACACTGGGCAAACATCAACTGACATCCTCACCAATCCCTATAAAAAGGGAGTTGGAGAGTCCACTCCAGGTATCTAATTCTGAACCCACCGAGTATAGTCTAGCATTTACTTCTAGCTTGCTCGACCTTCAGTTAGGTCTCTTTGCTGACTTAAGCATCGGAGGGGCTTTTCCCGGAAATCCCCCGGGTTAGTCACCTTTGCTTGTTTTGCAGGTTAGCCGGAAGAGACCAAGTGTCCATTCTCAGGACGTTGACGGAAGCACGTGCGTGCCAGCTGTCATCCCCAGTCTTTATTACTCACCTTACTTTTCTACTGTATTCTTTGTAAGTTCCTTGAACAGGAACAGATTGGCGCCGTCTGTGGGGATCGACAAGCAAAGCCATGGTCAGTACGCGTTACGGTGCTCGTGATGTTCAGCCTGTCAATCAGGCAGGCCCGCGGGAGGGCAACCCTCCAGAGGGAGACACTGCCACTTCCGCCGCGCGTGATTCGGGCAACGCTGCAGGGGGAGAGAGGACCAATCGGCCCTCACCCATTCGCTTCCCTCAGCCGACGGACCCGGTCACAAGGCAGGAACTTGATGCCCTGCTAGAGAAGGTGACTCTCCTCACCAAACAGCTGGCCAACCAGGCAGCAGGCGAGGCTCAGCCCACGCGCAGTCAACCAGCGCGCAGCTCCGGGCCCCGACCTCAGCATCGGGCCAGGCCTACCTCACCCTCTAGGCCACGTCCAGGACCTTTCAGGTTCGATTCTCCCTCGCGGGGACGTTCTCAGCGCAACGCCCCTAGCGAGGCTCAACCCGCTCCGACCAGAAGGGTAGAAGATGTTCCCCAGGTCAGTCGTTCGAACAGGCCCTCTCTGGACGCTCGAACGATCATTGAAGAACGGCGTCGGGACAACCTGGACGCCCGTACCATCATCAACAATCGCCGAAGCCAAGGCGAGGCCGCTGCAGCACAGCCTCGGGTCACCCCCCACCGAGGAGACTCGGGCCGACCCTCTGCTCGACCTAGCCGGTCTATGCATGAGGCTACTAGTCGGTCACCTCGGCATCAGTCAGCGAGGTCACGCGGCCACGCAGACAGTTCCCGATCTCAGTCAGTCAGGCATACGGGAGAAGGCACCAGATCTCGGCAGCCAATGCAGACCCTCGTCCATAGGACCCCATTCAGCAGGGAGATCATGGACACTGAGGATCCGAAGAAGGTGAAGGTACCCACCATCGAGACCTTCGACGGGACGACCGATCCCGAAGATCACATGGCCGCCTACAAGACTCAGATGGCAGTCCAGACGGGATGTGAGGCCTCATGGTGTCGTTTCTTCCCGACCACACTAAAAGGTATTGCTCTCACTTGGTTCAGTGAATTGCAATCTGGCTGTATTACCAATTTTACTGTTTTAGAGGCTTTGTTCAAACAACAATTTATTGCTGGTAAAAGACATAAGAAAACTAGCTTACATTTAATGAGTTTGAAACAAGGCAAAACTGAAGGATTGTCTAGTTATATTAAGCGATTCAATGCCGAATCCCTCGGCATTTCGAATCTGGAAGACAATGTTGCTTTTTCAGCCCTCATGTCAGGCCTCAGACCTAGCCGGTTCAAGCAGGACCTTGTCATTGAGGGCATCACGAAATACTCAGAGGCTCTGGCTCTGGCCCAGAAATACATTCAGGCCTCTGAGATAAACAACATGCATGATGATCAGCCCTCTTCCGAGGGCAAGAGAAAAACAGGTGACAACCGGGGTGATCCCGCTCAGAGCAAGAAGCCCAAGCTCAGGGATGGAGGGGATGACCCTCGGTACAATACCAACAGGAGAGATATATTTCTTGACATCAAGCCTTTGGATATTCTGCCGAAGCCTGTTCCCATTCGAACTACGCCTAACCGGCGGAACAGGAACCTTTGGTGCGAGTACCATCGGGAATGCGGACATACTACCCGAGACTGTCGGGAATTGAAGCAAGCTATTGATCACCTGGCAAACGAAGGCAAGCTCAATCGGTATCTCCGCAAGAAGGATACCAAAGATCAGGGCCAGCCTCGGCGGAAGGAGGTTCAGCCCACTGCCAGCAATGAAACCATGAATACGGTGAATGTCATATCGGGTGGAAGTGCCTCAGGTGGCCCGAGCAATCGTGGCAGGAAGCGTCATCTGGAGGACCTCACGCACCAAGTCTTGAAGGTCGGTGGTGAGTTGCCCCCCAGTTGTCCAGCAATGGTTTTCGACGAACATTCGGCCAGACCTATTGCCCTCCCTCATGATGACCCCTTGGTCGTCGAAATCAAAGTGTCTAATGCTCGGGTGAAGCGAGTGCTGGTGGATAGCGGCAGTTCCTCAGACATCATCACCTTCGACTGTTTGCAGAAGCTGAAATATTCTAAGTCTGACCTCATTGCTTCAGAACATCCCTTGGTCGGTTTCGGAGGGAAGAGAACATACCCAGAGGGGGTCATTAAGTTGCCCGTCAGAATCGGGGAGAAGGACCTGGCTCGTTCAGTTCAGGTGTACTTCACTGTCGTCGACATGGACCTCCCCTACAACATCATCCTCGGCAGACCTACTCTCAATCGGGTAAAGGCTTCTATCTCCACTTATCAGTTGCTTTTACAATATGAAACAGATTCTGGAGCTGTTGGTCGGTTATATGGCAATCAACGCTCAGCTAGAGAGTGTTATGTTAATAGCCTCCGCAACGCCAACCCTGAGCCTTCAGTCGGTCAAAAGCGGAAGGACCCCCCGAAGAAGGAAGCCCTCACCGGGCTAGATGTGTACCTCAGTGAGAATGTGAAGCGGTATAACCGGCCTCAGCCTGCGGAGGCCAATGAAGAAGTGCAGATTGATGATGACCCGACACACACTGTTCGAGTCGGGAAATCACTGGCCTCTGACACCCGGGAGCTAATTGTCTCGACACTTCGGGAGTTTCGTGATGTCTTCGCATTTGATGCAACGGAGATGCCCGGGATTGACCCTTCAGTCATGGTACACAAGCTCAGCATCAAGGAGGGGCATCGTAGTGTCAAACAAAAGCTCAGACATCAGGGGCAAGAGAGGTGTGAGGCAGCAGCCTCAGAAATCAAGAAGCTACTCGAAGCAGGCTTCATTCGAGAGTGTCAATACTCGGATTGGTTGGCCAATGTAGTGTTGGTCAAGAAACCAAATGGGACATGGCGCATGTGCGTGGATTTCACTGACCTCAACAAAGCATGTCCGAAGGATGATTACCCTCTGCCGAAGATCGATGCGTTGGTCGACTCTACTGCCGGGCATGCCTTATTCAGCTTCATGGATGCCAATGCCGGATACCATCAGATCCCAATGGCCGAAGAAGACCAACCCCACACTGCCTTCATTACTCGGCAAGGGGTCTATTGCTACAAGGTGATGCCATTCGGTCTCAAGAATGCAGGGGCTACCTACCAACGCCTGGTCGACAAAATTTTCGAAGGACAAATCGGGCGGAACGTGGAAATCTACGTCGATGATATGATAGTCAAAAGCCGCAAGATAGAGGATCATGTGTCGGACCTCAGGGAAGCCTTCTCCTCCCTCAGGAAATACAACATGAAACTTAATCCCAAGAAGTGCGTGTTCGGCGTTCGGGGAGGCAAGTGTCTCGGGTTCCTGGTCGACGAAAGGGGCATCGAGGCCAACCCTGATAAGATCCAAGCAATTATCAACATGGAGTCCCCAAGGTCGGTCAAGGAGGTCCAAAGGCTCACTGGCTGCATGGCGGCTTTGGGTCGGTTCTTGTCTAGGTCAGCAGACAAAAGCCTAGCCTTCTTCAAAACATTGAAAAGGCCTTCATTCAGCTGGGATGAAGAAGCAGAGGCAGCCTTCCAGCAACTCAAGCAGCATCTGTCCAGTCTACCGAAGTTGGTCTCCCCCTTGCCGAGGGAACCACTCTTCCTATACCTGGCAATCTCGGACTATGCGTTGAGTGCAGTCCTCGTCGCCGAAAGAGACAAGACTCAGCACCCAGTATACTTCGTAAGTCATGCTTATCGGGGGGCTGAGTCTCGGTACTCTGAGATCGAGAAGATGGTGTATGCCCTCGTAATAGCCAGTCGGAAGCTCAAGCCTTACTTCCATGCCCATCCCATCAAGGTCCTAACCGGACAGCCCATCCGAAAGGTGATCGAAGGAAGGAATCACTCGACACGGATGACAGAATAGTCGGATCAACTAGCTGATTACGGGCTGGAATACGAGCCTAGACGAGCTATCAAGGCTCAGGCATTGGCTGACTTCATCGTCGAGTGCACAAACAGGCCAGCCTCGGCAGTCGAGGCCGAAGGCTGGGAGGTGTATGTGGATGGCTCGGCCACCAAGGATGGAAATGGGGCAGGCATCCTCATCAAAGCAGACAATGGAGACAAGTTTGAATACGCGGTCAAATTCGGATTCTCAGCATCGAACAATGAAACTGAATATGAAGCTGTAATCCTCGGGATACAGATGTGCCTAGCCGCTGGGGCTAATTCCTTGAAAATCAAGTCGGACTCGCAACTGATTGTGGGTCAAATCAACGGAGAATTCGAGGCCAAAGAAGACGGAATGAAAATGTATTTGAACAAGGTACGAGAGCTCTCCCAAAAGCTCAAACACTTCTCCATAAGTCACATCCCTCGGTCTGAAAACAATCAGGCCGATGCATTGTCTCGCTTAGCCAGCTCAGCCGAGTCCCTCGAGCCTCGGACCATCACATGGGAGGTACTTAAGGAGCCTAGCATCAATGAACAGTCCACCATGCCCCTAGATCGGGGGGCAACCTGGATGGACCAGATAATTCGATACCTTCGGGATGAGCAACTTCCTGACGACCCGAGACAAGCTGACAGGGTCAGGACTCAGTCCCGGTGGTTTGAATGGTTCGAGGGGCGGTTATACAAGAAGTCCTACACACATCCTTTGCTTCGATGTGTGACACCGGATGAAGGAGACTACATCCTTCGAGAAATCCATGAAGGGGCATGCGGCAGTCACCAAGGGGCAAGAACTATGGCAGGCAAGGTCCTTCGGGCAGGGTACTACTGGCCTACGCTCAGGCAAGAAGCCCAAGACTTGATCCAAAAATGTGAAAAATGCCAAAAGAATGACTCAATTCCTCATCGACCTGCCAACCAGCTCTCAGCCATTCTACCCACCTTGCCATTCGACAAGTGGGGCATGGATCTGTTGGGGCCATTCCCTCAGGCCTCGGGACAACGGAAGTTCCTCATAGTTGCAGTTGATTACTTCACCAAGTGGATCGAGGCAGAACCTCTGGCGTCCATCACTGAAAAACAGGTCCAGCAATTCATCTGGAGGAACATCATCACCCGATTCGGGATACCTCGAGTTCTTGTCACCGACAACGGGAGACAGTTCGTCAGTGAAGCCACTAAGGAGTATTGTGCTCGGTTCGGCATCAACATCCGAGCAACTTCAGTAGACAGGCCTCAGACCAATGGGCAAGCAGAGGCTGCCAACAAGGTCATTCTCCGAGGAATTAAAACTAAGTTGGAAGGCTCCAAGGGAACTTGGGTCGATGAACTACCCGGTGTCCTATGGTCGGCTCGTACCACGACCAAAGAAGCTACTGGTCATACACCCTTCTCCCTGGTGTATGGCAGCGAGGCAGTCCTACCTGTAGAGGTCGGGATACCATCCCCTCGGGTCACGTTTTACGATCACGACCAGAATGAAGAGTATAAGAAGATCGACCTCGACCTGTTACCCGAGACTCGGGGCAATGCTTTGCTTAAGTCCATCTCCTACAAACAGAAAATCACAAGGTACTTCAATCAGCGAGTTAAGGCTCGGGAGATACAAGTAGGGGATTGGGTTCTTCGGAGATTCGAAGCAACAGGTCGGGAAAACCACTTGGGCAAACTCAACCCCAACTGGGAAGGTCCTTATCGAGTTACAGAAGCGGTCAGGCCCGGAACTTACAGACTCGAGGACACTGAAGGCAAAGCCCTCCCTCGGCCCTGGAATGCAGACAACCTGCGCAAATACTACATCTGACGGTTAAGACTTATTGTTTTTGATTTTCATTTTAAGCTGTAATACGACAAAGCACTCGCTCAGGTTTTCCTCGCCGGATCCCTGACCGAGCATTGCTCAGTCAGCCCTGCTATGACTAGCACTTGTTGTAATAAAGGCATTAATAAAAGTCTTCCGTTTTGCGCAATTTTCGTGTTTCTTACAAGTGTTTACCCTCGAGAATTGACATGCTCACCTTCGGGGCAAACTGGCCTCGGGGGCACCCCATTGGGAAACAAAGGTGAACATGCCAACACTCGGGTCAGATGCAAGTAATAAAGCAAGCAAAGCAATCAGAAATAAGAACAAGTGTCAACACTCGGCAATTAAAGACTAAAAATTTTGTGATCAAAAGCCAGACTCGGCTGGCAAGTTAGATATTCATAAATTAAAAGCCAGGCTCAGCTGGCAAATATTTGAGTACAAGGGCCGGGACTCTACACCGACCCACATAACTTTGGTCAGAACATGACCAGCAGAAAAGGCAGAAAAAGCATAAAATAAAAGCTGAAGGCTGAAGGAGGCTACTCAGGAGAGCTGGCAGTATGTTCTTGGCCATCCTCGGGCTCCTTGGCTGGAGCTGACTGTCCCGAGCCCTGACCAGCTTCAGTCTCCCCCGGGCCTGAAGAACCAGCAGCAGCGGCGACAGCAGAGGTAGAGGCAGCAGCAGCTTCCTGGCGGAGTTGGGCCGAGGCTTTAGACCTCCTCTCCTGCAGGGCAGCAAGCTCTGCAGCCAACAACTCGTCATACTTTTGGCGCAGTGCAGGCCACTGCCCCGGTACAACAGCTGAAACGGCTGACTCGAGTTTGCCCATGGCATGGTCAACGCCAGTCTGGAAGGACTCCCGACCCAATTGGATCTTGTATTTACGACCTTCGGGAGTCGCAAACCAAGCGTCAACCATGGCCTTCCCACCATCGGCCAATTTCTTCTTCTCCTCCTCGAGAGCTTTGTTCAGACCGTCGATGGTGGCATTCCTCCTCTCTATGGTCCTCCACCTCCTCTCGGCCAGCTCCTTGGCCGCTGTGCACTCCTTGTCGAGCTCCAGCCGGGCATCCTTCCACTTCTGCAGCTCGGACTTCTCCTCCTGAAGAGCCAGCAACTCCTTGTCCTTCTCCTGGATGACATTTGTCTTCCGGGCCAGGGACTTCTGGTTAGCCCTGTGATGCAGTGACAAGGAATGCATCCGAACAGTCAGCTGCAAACGTAAGTCTGTGTTAGTCATGCAATGGAACAATTTAAGATAAGGAAAATCACAAGTATAAAGCATCGGGAAGACGAACATACCTCCAGCCAAACCTTCTGCAGCTCCTCAGTCTCCCGAGCCCGAGCCTCGGCCTTCATGAGCTCCGAGACGTCCTCCTGATGGACCACCTCCTTCAGGGAGGATTGAGCCCTCTTCTGCTTACCCCTATCGTCCAGTTGGGTCAGGGGGATCACAGCTTCAACCTCTTCCCTCCGAGGCCTCTTCCTTTGGGAAGGAGTAGCCACATCGTCAGATGGATCAACGTTGAGACTCGGGTCAAAGTTCTCAAAGTTGTCCACCAAGGTAGGACCGGGAGGAGGGACAGAAGGGTGCTCCTGGTCAAGGTCGGTCTCCCTGACACCCTCCATCTCCGAGGAGGGATTCTTCTTCGGGTTCTGCAAGGCATGGATTGTTAGTAGGAATCAACTAAGTATAATAACCCGGCAAAATAAAGGAAGCAATAGATTGTTACCTCGGGAGCACTGGGAATCGAGAGATTGCCCGACTGCATCTCGTCAGTCAGCCCAGCAAACAAGAACTCTGCTGCATCAATGACTCCTGTCATCTCCAGATTGCCGAATCGACCAGCCTCTGCAATAACAACAAAATCAGACTCCATACAAGTGAGTGAAACAACAAAAATAATTGCAAGTCTAAAACATCGGGAAACCCGAAACAGGACCCTACCAGGCGACATCTTCTGACTCAAACGGCACATAGCCAAATAGTGCTCGTTCTGCAGGATGTCACAGTCAGGTAGCCAGTCCTTGATCAGGTCGGGAAAGGCATAAGGCTCCTTATTAGCCCACTGCCTCTCCCTCAGAAAGAAGAACGCCACCACACCCTCGGTGGCATTCATGGGTGGAACATTGTAATTTAAAATCAAGTTAGGACGATTAAGTGTCCTAACTCGAGGAAAATCCCAGGCCATAGGCCTGTAAACAAACAGAAACTCCCTTCTGAAGCCTTTCCAGCTCGATCGTGTCCTTCCCAGCACCTTGTACGGCTTCCTGCACTGGAAGATCCACCATCCTCGGCCATAAAGCTCTCCCTGACACTCGGACAATTTAAAAATGTTTCGAAAAAGGGTCAGGGTCGGGGGTTTCTGCATCCAGTTGCAGATGGAAAGGAAGGCAACAATGTTGGCAATTGAATTGGGCATCAAGTTGTGGAGGGCAAGGTTATAATTGTCTAGGATGACAGGGATGAAAGGGTCGAGAGGGAATCGAAGACCCATCTCCAAGTGGCCCCGGTATATGCCCACTGTCCCCGGAGAAGGGGAGATGATCGACTGATCGAACTCCGGGGCAATGTACCGGTAGGGAGGGGACAAGTAGTACTTCGTACTTTCCCAAAAATGCAACTCCTTCAGCACCCGCTGCTGATAATGTCTTTCGATGAAGAAGAAGCCCGGGCCTCTCTCATTGTCCGGGACCTCGGGACCCGATGTCGAAGCTCCAGCCATTCTGTCAATTTTATAAGTCACCTTATTATCTACAAACTTTCTACGAAATTGGGCACAATCATTACCCTTACTTCTACACACAGTGATCTCCCAGGGTCGGGGGACTCCTTCTAATTCCTCTCCCTCAGGTTCGGGGGTCAAAGGGGGAGTTTGTATCGGGATGCCATCTAATATGTGCTGGTCATGAACTACACTAGGGATGGTGGCACCATCGGGCAAGATGGCATTATCTAAGTACGGGATCCCATCTACAAGGTCATATACATACTCCTGCACCGGGGGATCATCCACTACAACCGGTACAGGAGGGATATTTACAGGTTCTATTTCTAAAGGTATATCTACAGATTCAATTTCAAACTCGGGCATGTCATCTATTAGTTCAAGCTCGGGCATATCATCTAAATCAGATCCTGGCAAGTCATTCGGGGTCTCTAACTCGGGAAGGTCTTCCGAGGCTATACTAATGCTAAGGTTCAGGTCGGAGAATACTAAACCTTGGGTCGGGGAATATACCATGCTATCATCAAAATCAGACTCGGATGGTAAGCTAGCCATCATACAGCATGCAAAATACCTAAGTCAAGAAGGTCAGAAGGTATTACGTACCTTAAAGTCGGGAAAAGCTAGAGGGAGAAGGACTTCCTCGGTGAATCCAAAAGACCACGACAGAATGTTGTTGCCCGAGAGAGATGACTTCAAACAATTGCCTTTAGAGAGAGAAAGCAGGACTCTAGAGAGAAGAGAGAGCAAATCTTTAGAGAGAGAAAATAAATATTTGGGGAGAGAGAAGTGAAATGCAAGAATGGAAAGTGTGAAAATGAAAGGAAAGTTGAAACTATATACAAAAGGAAGGTGAATAGTTACCTGAAAACGTCGTACATAGTCATCAATGATAAACGACAAAAGCAAGGTGACCAGGTTCATCAACCCACCTCGGGAAAGGAAAAGTCACATTTCCCGAACATCGACACTTGTGCAAGATTTTGATGCAATGTAACCTCTATCATTCCCACTTCAACTCTCCATCTCCCAAGACATCACACCCCCGGGATCCAAGGAAAGAATCCTCCTTTCCCGGGGAGTGTATCCTCATAACCCAAACAAATTACCTACCTTTCCCGGGGCTTATACACTCGGGAACCAAGGAACTATCCCTCTTTTCCCGGGGCTTGTACCCTCGGGGACCAAAAAGCTATCCCTCCTTTCCCGGGGCTTGTACCCTCGGGAACCAAGGAGGTATCCATCCTTTCCCGGGGCTTGTACCCTCGGGAACCAAGGAACTATCCCTCGTTTCCCGGGGCTTGTACCCTCGGGGACCAAAAAGCTATCCCTCCTTTCCCGGGGCTTGTACCCTCGGGAACCAAGGAGGTATCCATCCTTTCCCGGGGCTTGTACCCTCGGGAACCAAGGAACTATCCCTCTTTTCCCGGGGCTTGTACCCTCGGGGACCAAAGAGCTATCCTTCCTTTCCCGGGGCTTGTACCCTCGGGAACCAAGGAGGTATCCATCCTTTCCCGGGGCTTGTACCCTCGGGATCCGAGGAGCTATCCATCCTTTCCCGGGGCTTGTACCCTCGGGATCCAAGGAGCTATCCCTCCTTTCCCGGGGCACATGCCTTCGGAATCTACGGAGCGATCCCTCCTTTCCCGAGGATGGCACCCTCGGGATCCTAGGAGCTATTCCCTTTTTCCCGGGGCTTGCACCCTCGGGATCCTAGGGGAACCCCTCCTTTCCCGGGGTTTACACCCTTGAGATCCAAGGAGCTATTCTCCCTTCTCCCGGGGCTGGCACCCACGGGATCCTAGGGGACATCCATCCTTTCCCGGGGCTTGTACCCTCGGGATCCAAGGCACCGACAACTCGTTTTCAGCACTTCGAAATCAAAGCTCATTAGCCCCTGGTATTCAAGAATATTGGGGCTTATTAGCCCCCGGAATGTCATCCGGGCCTATTAGCCCCTCGGGGCTCGGCTATCTTGGGGTTTATTAGCCCCTCGAGAAAATGAAATCCTCAAGGCTCATTAGTCCCTCGGGGATCGGGAAGCTTACTGCTTATTAGCCCCTAACCGAGGAACTACACTTAACCCACATATACAAATGCCTAGGTGACCTACTCCGATTGGGAGACACCGTCTCGGCACGGTCGTTGGTCTGTGACCATCGAACAAGCAGCCTGACCGGCTCCTTGACTAAATCCCTGACCGGGTACCTCCAGCCTTGTAGGCTCGAGAGACACACAACCAGACCAGGAGGGTTAAGCCTGATTCCGCTTGACACCTAACCTCCCTCGGTCCTCGGTATAAGTATCAAGCGTGGGGCTAATTGTCCCTGCCCAATGGCCAGGCGCCACGTGGCTGCTGGTGGGTCCCACCATAGCCCAAAGAAAGGGAACATGTGGGCCCCACAGAACAAAGGCACGCATAACAAGGTGCAAGACAAAGTCTGACACAGGTCAGATCGCTGTCCCACATTGATAAAGTAATGACAGTTTGTCCCACACTGGGCAAACATCAACTGACATCCTCACCAATCCCTATAAAAAGGGAGTTGGAGAGTCCACTCCAGGTATCTAATTCTGAACCCACCGAGTATAGTCTAGCATTTACTTCTAGCTTGCTCGACCTTCAGTTAGGTCTCTTTGCTGACTTAAGCATCGGAGGGGCTTTTCCCGGAAATCCCCCGGGTTAGTCACCTTTGCTTGTTTTGCAGGTTAGCCGGAAGAGACCAAGTGTCCATTCTCAGGACGTTGACGGAAGCACGTGCGTGCCAGCTGTCATCCCCAGTCTTTATTACTCACCTTACTTTTCTACTGTATTCTTTGTAAGTTCCTTGAACAGGAACAGTAAGAGTTGTCAATTACATTTTTATTTTTAATCACCGTTTTTCCATCATTTCTTCTCCTGTATGTAGATTGGATATCCATCTTCGCCTATGCTTGTTTCATTTGTGAATGTTTTAGGGTAGTATTTTGTACACCTTCCATCTTTCATACATGGTGAACGTTTGTTTACTACCCCACAAGGGCCATGAATCATGTGTTGGACAACAGCTGCAAATCCATTTAGATCGATATTTTCATCGTGTATTTCGGCACAGATTAAATTATCAATGTCTTCAGTGGTTCTTGGCTTGTCTTCCTCTCGCACGAACAATAATATGTGGGCATGCGGCAATCCTCTCTTTTGAAACTCAATTGTGTAAATTGCTGTGAAAATATAATGTGTGTTATAATTGTTTAAGTTATTTATTTATTGTAATTAAATTTTAAATTATATACCTGCTTTGGTTTTTCCAAAATGATCCCTTTCTGTTAGGTCACACATCAATTCATCAAGCTTGATTTTGAAAACTCTGGCAATAATATCAGGCCGATCCTCTGGTCGTTGTCCTGGTATAATGCTTAGGTATTGCTTGATTTCGTCCCAATTTGGGTTGCAAGTGAAGGTTATGAAGAAATCTGGAGGTCTTGCCCATTTACATATTGCTAATGCATCATGATAGTTTTGCATCATGAATCTTGGGCTTCCTGTAAATGAAGAAGGCAACACTATGCGTTGCCCTATGGAGGCAGGTGTGACATCGCCTCGAGATACAGCATCTTGTAGCCCTTTTAGCATTTCTTTTCTTATTTTTTTTTATTTGCCCTAACCCAATCTAATCGTGACTCTTGTATACAGGTAAATGCATCTACCATAAACTGTTGGTTCAACCTCCCTAGTTTGAATCTTGTATTTGATTCTTGTATTCGTTGTTGGAATCGAAATGCATAATATTCTCTGAGGGTGACATATTTCCTTTTTCTCTTTGTACTTTCATCAATGTCAGCATGAGGTATGTCTGTTCGATATCCATCTTCACCATATGGAAATAATAGAGGATATTGCATTGCCATGAAGCTAGGATGCAACTCTGATATTCTTTTGAGGCCCTCACACCTATGTTCGACAATGACATCACGATTTCCTTTTTCATTGTTAGTTGAACCCACTATTAGTGCGGCAACTTCTGATTTTGTGGGTAGGTTGTATTGCCTTCCATCTTTGGCTCATGTACCAATCAATCTAATCCGAACTGGATGTAAATCATTTTGTTGAAATCTTTCTCTTGCCATACGAAATGCCTTTGTTAATTCATTATGATCATCAAACATCTTTGATAAGTTTTCAACAATCTCTGGATCTATATTTCCCTCATCTTTAGTGTTTCCTAAGGCATTCAACCTATTGTTGACCTCATTTTCAGTGTCATGAATGTACAACTGTGTGAATTTTGGGTTTTCACCAAGAGGGGGTAATAAGGATCCTATCTTATGATGATTTTGTCCATTCAACCTGAAAACATAGGGTGCATTTCCTTGATTAATTGTGTTATCAACRTTTRCMCCCATTGATGTTAATGCAAATAAAGAGTTTATTGCTCTTGCTTGCTCTTTGAATTTGCGTAACTTTCGTCCTTCTGTTTGAAGAAGTTYTCTCATATACACCGGTGGACTTTGTAAAAGAGGAAGTTTTACCTTCCCTTTTTGACAACATATGCTGAATTTGTTGATGGTATTGTTTGATTCCTTTTTAACACGTTCTTCATACCACATAATTGCTTGACAATCCGGGCATGTTTCTMTGGGTCCTCCAAATGTCCACGGCTCTGTGTATTTTCCTTCATTGCATTTTTTAGATTATTAGATGCAGTTATATGTTGTTAAATTATGTTTTATGATTTCAACTTCATAACTTACTCTTTTACTTTTTTGGATGTATATGTTGTTGTTTGAGAATCGTGTTGTTGTTGGATTGTCGCGCCGTTGATGACTCTGCCGAATCAAATCGAGTACTTTGCATTGATCGATATCTTTTGTTGTTTGATGTCAAGGCAACATTACTTTTTGTTTTCCTTTTGTTCCCTTTAAAATAACAGGTTTTTTTTTATATTTATAGATTATAAAGTTGTAAATTAAAAATAATTGTCAAATTGTTTCTTACCTACAACCGAGTTTGTAGTTGTAGCTTCACGTTCTGTACAATTTGTAGGTATTGCAATGGAGACATGTTCGATTGTTTTTGCTTTGTTACTAATTCTATTTCTTCGTTGTATAACAATACACCTCCTTAGAAATCGTGTATTTCTTGCTGCATTTCTTTTTTCCATCTATATAATTGAGGTGATTTTGCTAATTAGTTTAATTTGATAATATAATATTATTTAACTAAAATTAATTAGTCATACAATACATTTTCTTAGACTTTACTTAAAGTTTAAATGTAAACATATAATATTTTATTAAATGCAAACAGTAAATGGATGATTAACCACCCACAAGGCAACCAAATAAAAGTTTAATAAATTCACATAATAAACATACAAAATATGAATGCATAAATTATAAATTTGAATTTGTTAAATAAAAGCAAGCATACATATGGATAAATAATATTTCATAAATATGAAAGTAGGTTTACACATTTGTTTTTTATCTAACATATATACTAATCTATATCTGTCTCTTATACACATCTAGATGTGTATAAGAGACAGCTCCCATGTAACGGTATTTGTTGGGATTTATCTCTTCATCCTCAATTAGAACATCATTATATTTCTCTATGATAGGAATCCATGGAGGGAGACGTGGAATTGTTTTTAATAGTACATCAATCCTTCTAGCAGTGGAATAGAAGTTGTTCCATCCTCCAATATAATTGTTCCCCCAAATATTGCATCTTTCTCTAATCCTTTCAACATAATCCAGTACTGACTCGCCATGAATCATTATTAGGTTATATGGGTACATAGGGTGTTGTTCCATCTATGACCACAAAAAAAGAAATAAATTAATTCTTGACACATACTAAATTCTGTACATAATTTTTTTAGTTGTTTATAGATAGTATCCTTGCAAGCAAATAATCAAAGCAAACAAATAATCACAACAACAGGAAATTTAGAGACATTTGCTCATACAATCCTTATCATTCCCTTCTTTACTTCAAAAAGCAATGGCTAATAGCCATTGATACTACAATAACCTCTGTCTCTTATACACATCTAGATGTGTATAAGAGACAGCCCCACTCCCATGTAACGGTATTTGTTGGGATTTATCTCTTCATCCTCAATTAGAACATCATTATATTTCTCTATGATAGGAATCCATGGAGGGAGACGTGGAATTGTTTTTAATAGTACATCAATCCTTCTAGCAGTGGAATAGAAGTTGTTCCATCCTCCAATATAATTGTTCCCCCAAATATTGCATCTTTCTCTAATCCTTTCAAAGTAATCCAGTACTGACTCGCCATGAATCATTATTAGGTTATATGGGTACATAGGGTGTTGTTTCATATACGACCACAAAAAAGAAATAAATTAATTCTTGACACATACTAAATTCTGTACATAATTTTTTTAGTTGTTTATAGATAGTATCCTTGCAAGCAAATAATCAAAGCAAACAAATAATCACAACAACCGTAAATTTAGAGACATTTTTTCATACAATCCTTATCATCCCTTTCTTTACTTCAAAAAACAATGGCTAATAGCCATTGATACTACAATAACCTCAACGGGGACACTCACAAACCACCGTGCAAACAACTAAAATAAACTAAGTCGAAGGCCCAATTGCCAACGATGCAGCAAGTCAATTTTTCATATCATCCCAAAAATATGTCTCTTAGTAAAAAAAGGTTTCCAAGTAGAAGTTATAATAAAGGGGATAACATGTTTACCTTTACTTTCAAAAGTAGTTTGAGTAGATACTCGATGAATATAAATATCACAGCTTTCTTCTCATTTTTCTGAGTTCACCAGTATTTTTAGATTATTTTTCTGATTTTTCTACAATTTTCTATGATTTTTACAATATTTACAAAAATCAAAATACGCAAAAAATACAAAAAATGCAGAAAATACACAAAAAATACCGTAGAAATACGGGAATGTTCTAGAATCGATTTCTTGGGGAAGAGGGCGTCCACATTCAACGAACATCACCCAGAATCGCAAGAAGATTCGCGTATAATCTCGAGAATAATCGAGCGTATATACGCTCAGGAAGCGTATATACGCTCCTACCCTAGGAGCGTATATACGCTCACTTCGAGCGTATATACGCTCCCCTTTTCAGCGTATATACGCTCAGTTCCTCATACGTGCCTATAAATACATGCCTTTTCTTCACTTTCGAGAGGACTTTCACACGTTCACTAGCATATACATTCTGCCTACACTCACTCTCACTCCTTACTCATACAATCACGAGTTCTTGCTCCCTTTCAGGTCACTTTGAAGAGCGATATTGAGGTATACCTCTGAGACTACTCAACTTAACACTCATTTCGCTATCATCTAATTTGATTAACAATTATTACGAGTTTTAATTCGATTAACAAGATGTAGAAACTCACTCGTTATTCGCTTCTTGTAAATATGTCAGGAAGTGGGCATCCTTGTTTTGACTGTGTCAAATATTTCATCTTTATTATTATTGCTGCTTGTCATTGCTAACATTTTCTCGTCATCTTGCATGCGACCCTTAGCGACACTTCACATTCATTAAAAACTAACTTTATTTTTTTTGTTCTCAGGTAGGAATGGCGCAATTACAATTACCTATTACTTTGCGTATTGTATATATTCATTTCTTTCGTTTATTATATCTTGCATCACTTGTATTTATTCTGTTAAATAAGACCGGAAATTATGTGAATCACTTTAATCATGATAATCATGGAACAAACCGGCTTTTAGGCACCTTTTTAATTTGACTAATATCAAGTGATCACCATTTCTAGGCTAGGTAGTTGTTTGTGCATGATAGTAACCCACTTAGTAACCTTAGGGTTAGTGCGCTAATAAGGCTTGAAATTGCTAAGTTGCGTGCATCCAATAATCGTGTTTAAATGGAATTACAATGAGACCGAGTAGAGGCCGCTACATGCGGGCGGATTGGGTCAAAGATTCAATCCGTACCATGTCCCCGAACACATGAGCTGGTTACTGGATTGGACCGTGGGGCCATTGTTTTGGCACCAACGTTTCGGGCGTCCGTGATTAACCTTTATAGGCACGGTGGCGATCCCCTTACTCGACAACACTTCCCCAACGCACTCACGTGCGGGTTCTATGGCTCAAGCCCACAACACACACACACATCGATGTAGGCCCAAGCCGCCCTGCCGAGGCGGGGGTTCGGCCCACGGTCTACAACGCCTGCACCAAATTCTATGTAGTAGAAGAACCGTCCGTGTAAACCTGCCAAACGAAATTGGGTTCGGCATCACAAATCTGTCCACTCGTTCGGCAATGAAGTCTGCCAATGCCTGCGCCTTAATGGCGGTACGCGGGAGGAAGATGATGTCGAATTTAGTAAATTCGAATGCCCATTTTGTTTGTCTTCCCGATCTTTCTACTTTCCCCATAATTTTCTCCAACGACTAATCGGACAATACATGAACCGGGTGTGAATCAAAGTAAGGTCGTAACTTCCGAGAGGCAATGACGGGGGTCATAAGCAATTTTTCGGTTAACGGATACCGGGTCTCAACTTCGGTTAAGGTATGACTGATGAAGTATATAGGAGGTTGTTGTTTACTTTGTACCCGAAGTAGTACAACACTGATGGATGTGGCACTCGCCGAAACATACAATTGTAACGTCTCGCCGCCGAGTACTCGGCTCCCCGGGTTAGTTCTTTGTTGTTTTGAAGGCCTTGAAAAACGGCAATCCTTTTTCCGACGTTTTGGTGGCCATCCTAACACCCAATTGGGAGAGGGTGGCCATCCTACCAGCAGGTTAGGAGAGAATAGCCGCACCTTGTCCAGATAAGCGTCAATGCCCCGAGCACTGACCATAAACCCAAAAAAGTTACCCAATGCAACACCGAATACACACTTCTTCAGGTTGAGCTTCATGTAAAACTGCTAAAGTGTTGCAAATGTTTCTGCTAAATTAGTTGTATGATCGGTACTATCAACGCTTTTGATTATGGCATCGTCAACATAGACCTCTATGTTACGCCCTTTCTGGCTGGCGAAAACTCGGTCAACCAACCGCTGATAAGTGGCCCCAGCGTTTTTGAGCCCGAAGGGCATCATGACGTAGTTAAAGACTCCGTGACTTGTGGTGAAGGTTGTTGTTCTCTTATCATCATGATGCATGAAGATCTAATGATATCCGGAGAAGGCATCCATGAAGCTAAGTAGCTCATGGCCGAAAGTGGAGTCAACCAGTTGGTCGACCCGAGGAAGTGGGGAGAAATCTTTCGGATATGATCGATTTAAATCGAAAATGTCAACACGCACGCCAGCTTCCATTGGCTTTTTTGACCATTACCACATTAGCCAACCACTCATGATATGGGCATGGCTCAATAAAACATGCGTCCAGAAGTTTCTAGACCTCCTCGGCAATTATCTTATTCTTCTCTGGTGAATAATTTTTCTTCTTCTGTCTGATCGGAACAACAGATGAATAGACACTCAGTCTATGTGATATGATGGATGTATGGTTGCCCGACATCTCGTTGGCCGAGAAGGCGAAAGCATCCTAGTTGTCTTATGTGAGTTGGATCAAGCTGACTCGGAAATCGGAAGTCAACCCTGTATCGATGGCAGTGGTGCGTATGGCATCGATTTTTGACAATGAAACACTCTTCATTTGATCCCCCGATTTGATTGTAGTGTCGGGGTCCCGCGGACGGTCAGCCAACTGATCCAAGACGACGTTCTTTTTGGGTCCAACTTCGCACACGGATTGTTGTCTTTTCTGTGAAGGAATCGGGTCCTCCATTTGGAGCTCATCAGAAGCAGGTTTACGAATGGCTGAATAATAGCACTTGCGTGCTTCCTGGTCACCTTCAACTCGTTCGACCCGTCCTGCATCGGACACGTAGGTCATCATATGATGATAACTGGAAACTATATCCTGAAGATGATAGTTCATGGGGTCGGCCCATGATGACAATGTAGACGGATGGGACATCAAGAACTCCGCCATTATATTACGTGTTGTGTGGCCATGGCCGAATGTTGCTCGCAACATGATCTTCCCCTCGGGAATGGTGACAAAGCCATTGAACCCGATGAGCGGGTAGGAAATCGGTACTATGTTCTTTCGATCCAAATGCATGGCAACGAAAGCACAGCGGAATAGAATATTTACAGTAGACCCACCATTAACCAGGACTCGTTGGACTATATAGTTGGACAAGTGACTCGAAATCACTAGCGGATCCTCGTGTGGATAAGAGACCCCAACACAGTCTGCCGAGGTGAATGTCATACTCGGGCACTTCGGAGTTCACTTGACAATGGGATTAAAGTTCACTGAATGGCACAAGTTCCGAAGGCTGTGTTTTCTCGCACTTCGGGAATCTGTCCCCCCAAAGATTACATGGATCACCAGCTTCGTGGGGACCTGATTATTCGCTGGTCTGGTCTGGCTCTGTCGGCGATGATAATCGAGCTCCCTTGTGTCTCGTTTGTTTTCGTCTCTTCGTTCGTGAACATATCGATTGAGGACTCCGCAACGAACCATGTCCTTGATCTGGTCCCTCAACTGATGACATTCCTCAATGGTGTGCCTAAAGTTGTCATGGAATTCGCACCATAGGCCTGATTTATGCATGCCTATTAGCCTTGTTGGTCGAATCCATATCTTGTCTTGTCTCATGGATGCAAAGATCCGTGACCGCGTATCATTTATCGAAGTGTATTCCGAATACTTGGGTTCATAACCCCTCCGGCCATAACCTCGTTCTGTCGCGGCGTTGGTATGATTTGTACTATTATATCCACGATCATTGTTGTTGAACCGCTCGGCTCCCCAATCATTCCTTCTATCATTCCAGTAGGTGGGTCGAGTGTCACTATTTCTCGCCCTGTTGTTGCATCGATCGTTAATACGCTTCTGATTTTGATTTTGATTGTTGTTCTGACCTTGACTTGGCGTTAGAACATGAACTAGTGCTATATCCTGAGCATGTCAATCATGACAACGGATGTAAGCATCAACTCCCTTAAGGGTAGCCTCTAGCTTAGTCGAATTTTTCTTTATCAGGTGGTCCAAAAATATGCCCGGATGAAGAACGGTCTTGAGTTCGTGAACCACAACATCCGGTTGTATTTTCGGTATAGCCGACGATTCTGCGCTAAACCGCGTGATGAAATCCTGAAGTGTTTCGTTGGGACCTTGATGTAATTGAAAGAAACTCTGTGTAACTAGTGATTGATCCATGTGGTAATCCCCTTGAAAACCAAGTTTGTTCAATTCTAGTAAGTGTTGTCGGAATGAACTTGCACCACCTTGCGTGAGAATACTGAGATAGATACATATGGCCCTCATACTCTGAGACATGATCGTTTGGATCGGTGGTGCCATCGTATCGAATGTGTGAAGGTAGCTTTACTTTAGCGACCGGTGCTTCTATGATCCATTGTGCGAATGGCGTCCTCTCGAGCGTCATTGTTATAGTCTGATTTCAGGGATTGAACCCTTGTTCATCCTCTACGCGTGCACCCAACCTTTCATGTGTCGTAGGCCTAGTTGGCCGAATTGGAGGTTCGAGTGTCGTGCATAACCTGCGCCGAACTACTCGGAATGGGAATTCCTCTCGAGCATTTTGGCTCCTGTACCGATTTCGGCATTGCATGATTGTCACTGGCGTTCCACCGGTATATGGCGTCCCCTCCAGCGTAGTCTCTCCCTGGGCTGTTGGTGTGTGATCTGTAGTGTGCCTTAAGTATTAATTCAAGGTGTTCAATGCATTTTCTAGCTGTGTTACAGTTGACATGTTTGGTTCGGGTATCATACTACCTTGAGTTGATGCGTGATAATATGACCCCTCATGAGACTTGGAGTGTGAACTTATATCACCCGAACCGTCTGACATAATGCCATTATCCGTCATGTAATCATCATAGTTGTAGTCCATGATACCAAAATTGATGTTGTAAAAAGATTTTTATGATTGTCCTTTTTTTGAAATTTCTGAGATTGCTTTCTAGATTTTTGAGATTATTTTGTTTTGAGTTTTCTTTGAGTTTCCTTCTTTTTGAGATTGTTTTTGTCTTTCCCCACATACAGTGCCAAATTGTTTCGAGTGAAATAATATGATCGTAAGTGGATCTTGCTTGAAATGAGGAAGACTTGATTTGATTTTTGTTTTTCCTTGATCGGCCTGTAAAATAAGACAAAATGTTGTTACCTCGGAAGTTTTCCCGAGTAAAACCTCTCTGAAGCTTAAGTCAGATAATTATAAGAGTGGCTTAATATTTCGGTAATTTGATGTTAGTGTTTGAGAGTTTAGATACTTGATTTTGTGTGTTAAGCCTTGTATATGTAGGAATCGGGCACCTACTTGCTTGTGTGAGAATGGGCTTTGGGCCTCAATGAACCTTTCTCTGGGCTTGGCTTGCTTGCTTTGTTTATTGGGCTGAAAATAATTGGTTTGACTTGGGCTTTAGCTAATGGGTTAATACCCATACAGTTTCTATAGGAAAAAAGCCATAAAATTTATTGCTAGTTTAATGGCGGACCCAGGAATTTCAAACTGAGGGTGCAAAATATGTTCGTGTTATCATTCGGATAATCGGATAATTACTTGTTTTTTTTAAATAGTGACATAATTATGTACCAATTTAATTTGTCGACTTCTTATAGACGGTTATAGTTCTTCGTAGTCAATAATAGATCTTGTGTTACTTGGTTTTTATTGATTTTTTTTACAAGAAAACATGGAAAAAAAACTTTATTTAGAAAGACAAGCAAGATGCGTTACAACCAGACAAAACAACTCAGGAGGAACCTCCTACAATCAAACTCCAAGGCCATCAAACCTTAAGCTTAATTTAGCAAAGTTTATGTTTTATCTGAGGCGAAATCCTTTTATTTTCAGAAATATAAACTTATTCTTCAGACACATTTTCTTTCAATAATGTTTAAGTAGTCATTGCCTTAGTTTGACTTCTCTTTGGTTTTGCTTGTGGATGATTTAGGCATGCATCAAGCATGTACTATAGCATAATCATTATTCAGAAAGGAAAGCTCACATATTATGTTAGTGTAATACTGTAATAGTGCATAATAATTAATGCTATCAAACATAGTCAACAATGCAGGGAAGTTCATCAGATTTCGACTTTAGCATACTCAAAGTTGATGCTCAACACTCAGCAGTATGCAACATACTTCAATTTCAATAGCTATTTCAAACTTTATAGTGGATCAATTCTTCCACAAAATCAGACTTTATTCAACTTGTTTTTACTGGTAACATATTCTTTAAAGAAAATGTTCCAGAATTAAATGCAAGTGGAAACTAATTTCGACAATGAATTAGCAACCGCTAAATCCCAATTAGCGACTACAAAAGGTTAAATAGCGACCACAAAAGGCTTATTAGTGACCGTTTTAGCAGTCGCTAAATTTTTTAAATTTCTTTTTTTTTAAGTTTCTCATTTTTTTCCCAAACAAGGGGTGCACGAGCCCCCCTTTGCTCCATACTGGGTCCGCCAATGGTTTATATAGTAAAGTGTAGGGGGGAAAATCAAAGTAAAAACATTAATTCAAAATTTTAAGATTATTAGTGATAAAAAATTTTAAAAATTTGAAAGTTGTATAACGTAAAACTAGCTTAGATTTAATAGCTATAACAAAAATTTAAAAAAAATAAATGTTGTATAACGTAAAATTAGATTTAATGGCTATAAAAAAAATATATGTTGTATAGCGTAAAACTAGATTTAATAACTATAACAAAAAAAATAAATTTTTTTGAATGTTGTATAACGCAAAACTAGTTGTTTTCATAGCTATAACATAGGTTATTGAATAGGTTTATATCATCAAAGGTGAATTTTCAATTGTACATATACCACATGCTAGTTTGCTATTTGTATGGAATAATATACTCCGTAGTTGTATTTTTTTTTAAAAAAATATTTTATTTTTTCCCCACAAACTACCTTACTTGTTTGAGCAGGGTTTGTTTGCAAGCAGTCTTCTTCTCTTCATCTCCAATAGTTGAGCAGTAGCTTCCCTAATTCTAAATATTGCAAGCAAGTCCTCCAATTACACCATTGGAGATGCTCTTAGATGGTCTCCAATGGTAAGCTACATCTTTATAATTCTAATTAATTTGCAAGCAGGTCCCTTTTTTACACACCATTATGAGAAGCTATTCCAAGTAGCGCTTAACTTTAATTCGCGGAAAGTTAAAGTGTTTGGTAAGAAATATTATAAGGTAACATGTTAGAGAGAGAGAGAGAGAGAAAACTCCCTGAGCCCTACCACAAACACCGACGGATCAACCATGGCAAATAGTTCAAAGACGGCGGTAAGCTTCACCATCGGCGACCACCACCCACTCACCATCGGCGACCATTACCCACCAACTCTGCCATCATCAGAATTCTAATCCTAAATCCAGACCACTTTTCGTCCGAAAAACAACACCCCGTCAATTACCTGTTCCATATTCAAAGATGTCCTAACCACCTCTATTTCGTCTTCTTCACAAACCTCCTTGAGACCTTGAACCCAAAACAAACGAACCTACCAGCCCAACCTTCTTTTGTCCCAACATCTTAAACCTTCATCCCTACTTTTGATGGTTGTTTGGAGAATATTCGTCAACAATGGAATTTGGAAGCCATAGTCAAGGTAGTTGGGAAGTCATTCTCAGTAGACTTCTTGGCCAAGGCTTTGCCAAAAATTTGGAAGCTCCAAAAGGATTGTTCTTTTATTGGTATCGGTAAGGGCTTCTATGTGGTCAAGTTTCAGTACAATCTGACCTTGATATTATCCTCACAAAAGGACCATGGTTCCTTAGTGGTTATTTTGTATCGGTAAGAAGATGGAAACCAAATTTCAAGGCCTCCATGGCTCAAGTGAAGGAATTCCTGGTTTGGGTTGAACTTCTGGAATTGCCAATGGAATACCATCGGCTTGATTCTGAAAATGGTGGGCCATTCGATTGGAAGGTTCATTTGAGCGGATGTCAGAGGTGCGGAGAATAACAGGGCTCGCTTTGCTCGCATTTGTATCGTAAGAGATGTTTCCATGGCAAGGCAAAATGTGGTGTGGATTAATTGGCAATTTGAGATAACCCTTGATTTGGGGTGGTGAATACAATTGGTGCAAGCAATGCCATGAATGGACCATTAGTTCTCATAAATGTAATTTAGAGGTAGTGTCATCTACAGAACACGGACAAAGGAAAGTCAATAGAGAAACGAAATCGACGAGCTCAGAGCCAATAGCAGAGGAGAAGAGAACGATGAAATGGGTTCGGCGGGATAATTCTAAAAATGGAAATGAATTGAATCCAATGAAGAATGTGACGTGGTAGTGTCTGAACCACTTGTTAATTTATCACAAGCACATGATCTACCTGTGCCAAATATCAAGGACAATGATCAAGACTGTTGGTTATCCAACTTATGTCAACACCATCCTTTTCTTGCTCTTTTACTTTCAGCCTTTCCCAAGAAGCCTCCCACCTCCTTTCTTGATCTTAGTCGCCCTTTTAATTTAATCACAGTCGACACCCCTCCTTCCTATCATCTTCTTCTTTACCATTTTCATTCACAATGGAATGAAAAATTTTGAATTGGGTTTTACTTCTTCACAAAATTTACCAAACTTCACCCAAACTTCAAATTTGCCCACCCAAATCCACAAAAATTCACAGCACAACTAATTCAGATTTACTCAATAGAAAAAAAAAGAGTTTGCTTTTTTGTTAGATAATTCTGATCTGGAATCAAGCCGATCTACCCTTCCTTCACAACCCGGGGTTGAAGGTGAAAGAAAAACATTAGGAAACTATGGTTATCAAGTTAAATCGATGAATTTTGAAGGGAACAAAGGCTCACTCAAACAGCTAGAAAACCCTGTAATTGATGGTGGAGGAAATGTTCGGGCAAAAAATTCAGGTGGTACCCTAGGATATGCACGTCTGGGTGGATCCTCCTCCAATTATCCTTCCATTGAGAGACATTTGCATGTTATCCTTCCACCTCTTCATAATCACAATGGTAAGCCACCCAAACAAGGTCAAACTGATGAGAATAATAGAAGAACACATTCAAGTGGTTGTCATCGCAAATTGGGAGGAAAGACTAATAGAGATGGGGCAGCTTGCTCGATGCCATTGAGAATATCAGGGAGGAGAAGTATTTAGTCTCTTGTCTTAGCAAAAAGTCTTCATAAGAACAAGCGAATGGGTAGTGGAAAAGGTATTGTTGGCAACCTTCCTAATTCTAAAATACATGACGAATCTTGCTTGGAACACTAGGGGCATTGCTCGCCTAACTTTCAAATCGGATTTCTCTTATCTGGTCATGACTCATAATTTTGACATTGTCATTCTCTCTGAAACCAAAGTGAGTGGTGCGAATGCGAAGGTGATTCTTCGTGGGTTTTCCTTTGATAGTTTTGTTGTGATTAATCCGATTGGTTTGTCTAGAGGATTGATAATTTTGTGGAATCTTCCAACATCAGTTTCAATACTATGAGGAAGGATAGACAATTTATCACGGGGGTGGTTCAAATTAACCTCTTCCTTTACTTTTATTTTAATTGCTGTTTATGCGAGTCCAAAATTCAGAATTCGTAAGAGTCTTTGGTCTGATTTGCGTGCTTTTGCTGTGGATGTTGATTTGATTGATATACGCCAAGGAAAAAATGTAACGGTGGATTGTTATGGGTGACTTTAATGATATTTGTGTTCCTTCCGATAAATTTGGTGGTAGACCTCCCGTTAATTCAAGAATGAATTTGTACAATGCCTGCATGAATGAGTGCTCTTTAATTGATATGGATTTTAAGGGTTAGAAGTATACATAGACAAATAATTAAGCGTAAAAAGCGCTCAATCACGGAGCATTTAGATGGATTTTGGTGTAATCAACCTTGGTTGTCTTCTTACCCTGATTTTGTTGTTTCCCATTTGCCTAGTATAAGCTCTGATCATTGCCCCATCCTTCCTTCTCTCACCCTACCCCCACAATCCTCGAGGAAGCTTAAACAGTTTAGACTAGAGCCTATGTGGAGAACAGATCCGAATATCAAAATTTTAATTTAGAATGCTTGGTCTTATGAGGTAGGGAGTTTTTATGGGAAAAACAAAGAATTAGTTCCAGCTATTTAGTCTTGGCAAAGGTGTTTTTTGGGGATCATTTCTGTAAGAAAAAAGGATTTTAGCTAGACTAGAAGGCACTCAAAAAGCTTTAGTTAATCACCCTTCCTCCTCTTTTCTTTTTGACCTTGAGGTTAGTCTTTCATAGGAACTTTATGAGATTTTGGTTCAGGAGGAGCTTTATTAGCTTGCTAGATCTAGAGTGTCATGGTTGTTTGGAGGGGATAAAAATACTTCCTTTTTCCATAGCTCTGTCCTAATTAGGAGAAAGAGAAATAGGATTTTGTCACTTAAAGATGATGTTGGAAACCTAGTAGAGGGAGAGGATGAGATCAAAACTCATATCAGTAATTTTTTCAAAACTTTGTTCTACACCTCTAAGGATGTAGCCTTCCCTTTTGCTCCTTCCATGGTGGTTAGTAGTGAGAATGTTTGGTCCATTGCTTCCCTTCCATCAGATGAGGAAATTTAGTCAGATGTTTTCTCTTTACCTCCTTTTAAAGCCCTAGATCCATATGGTTTTCCTGCTTTCTTTTATAGGGATCATTGGCATGTCATCAAGGATGAGTTGTGTGAGTTTGTGAGAACCATCTTTCAAGAGAGGAAAATTCCACATGAGTTAAATGAGACTAGAATTGTTCTAATTCCTAAATGTGATAACCCACTCTCTATAAAAAAAAACTTTAGGCCCATTAGTCTTTGCAACTCTGTTTATAAAATCATTTCCAAAATTCTTGTTGCAAGGCTTAAAAGGAGTCTAGGTGCTCTTATTTCTCCAAATCATAATGCTTTCATACCTGCTAGGGGTTCTGACACTAACTTTGTGGTAGCATATCAGATCTTGCATACTATGAGGAAGAGGAAAGGTAAGAAGGGGTGGCTTATGATAAAATGGAGTGGGACTACATTAGAAATTGTCTGGTCAATTTAGGTTTTAATAAGGCTTCTGTTGATCTTGTTATGAGTTGTGTGACTCTAACTTCTACCTCGATTCTTGTTAATGGGCAGCCTACAGATATATTCCTTCCTTCTAAAGGAATTAGGCAGGGAGACCCTCTATCCCCTTATCTTTTCATTCTATGTATGGAAGCTTTATCCAGGTTGATTCACCAAGAATATCTCGAGAGAAATTGGACACCCTTCTCCATAGGTAGGAAAGCACTTTCTATTTCTCACCTTTTGTTTGCAGATGATCTGATCTTATTTAGAGAAGCTTCTGAGAGAACTTTAACTACCTTAAAGGGCACCCTTGATTTTTTTTTTGTCCAGTTTCAGGCCAGTCTATAAACTTTGAAAAGTCTAGCCTTGTTTTTTCCCCTAATACAAGTCTAGTTATCATTTATGTCTTTGAGGAAACCTTGGATTGTACCAAATTGGATTCTTTGGGAACTTACCTTGGTTTCCCCCTTCTCCCTAAGAAACCTAACAAAAGTCAGTGTCAATTTATAGTGGAAAAAGTAAGGAGGAAGTTAGCTTCGTGGAAGTCCTCTTTGTTAAGTAGGACTGGGAAATTGTGTGTAATTAAGTCTACTTTAAGTGTCATCCCCTCTTACTACATGCAATGCCTCTCCTTGCCTAAATCTATCATTGCTCAACTCAATAGCATCTCTGCCAACTTTTTGTGGGGTTCAGGGGGTAGGAAAGGTGTTCATTTGGTTAATTGACACTTTGTTTGTAGACCTAATGACAGTGGGGGCCTTGGAATCCTTAACCTAGATATAGAAAACAAGACTTGGCTGATGAAACTTTGTTGGAAACTGTGTCATTGCACAAACAACCTGGCTTCCTCATTTCTTTGGGTCAAATACATTGGGAATAGGAACCATGCCACAAGCTTTAATAGGGACTCCTTCATTTGGAAGAGTTTGAAGAGTGTGTGGCTGTAGACACCTAAATGTGTCTCCCCAAATGAGTAATCAGTGATGAAACATACCGCGCCTCGCATTTGTTTCGACTCAGAAAAGATGCTTTGAACTCGCAAAAGTTGGAAATACGTGAGGTCATACTCGGAACTATTGAAGGCATAAGGCAAACGAAGGGGTGCAAAAATTTTCTTTTTTATTTTTAATTTTCTATTTTGAATTTTTAAAATATATTTATTGGTGAGCTCACCAGTATTTTAGATTATTTTTCTGATTTTTCTACATTTTTCTTGATTTTATAAGTTTTTATACGCAGAAATACAAAAAAAATACAAAATAACAAAAATACTCAGAATCGTGACTTCTAAACACTCTAGAACTCCTTGCTTGGAGAGCAAGGGTGTCTAGGTGCGTCGAATCAAGGCAAATCCGAAATAAAATCGGAGGAAATCAAAATATTTCGAGTTTGGAAATCAAACATACTCTTTCTCAATGTAATTAATAACTATACGGTTTCAATTAATTAACAAAAAATGTAGAAACTCACTATTCAATTTGTTCCATGTAATATGTAGGATTGTATAACGTTTTTAAATTCGTTAATCATCATCTTGTCACAATTTGTCATTATGCATATCGTTTGTCTAATACTAACAGGTTTCTTTGTCTGATAGCAATTCGACAAAGGACGTCTCTTTTAGTTTACTTAAGTTTGTGTATTTGCAGTGACAAGGTGAGAAGGACACAATATATTATCATGCTACAACCTTTGTTTTCATATTCGTTTGTACATATTCTATCACATTTGTATATTTTGCTAAATGAAGACGGAAATTATGCGACCACATTAAAGTCAGATAATCATGGACGACCGGTTTATAGCTCCCTTATTAATGACTAATAATCAAGTGATCGCTTATCCATGGTAGAATCATTGTTTGTACATAATAGCAACTCACCTAATAATATTAGATAGTGCGCTTCAAGATCAATTCAATAGGCTCTTGAATTCAATTGTTTAGATTATATGGACTACAATGAGACCGAGTAGAGGCCGCACATGCGGGCGATTGGGTTACTGATTCAATCCGTACCATGTCCCCAACCACACTTTGGTTACTGGACCTTTGTGGCCACTAGTTTGGACAATGTTCGGGCGTCCGTGAAAAACCTATATAGGCACGGTGGGATCCCCTCAATTCGACAAACACAAAGCATTCACATGCGGATTTCATGGCTCAATTATAGACACTGAGCTGAGGTCACACCCTAAGGCGGGGCGAAGCCCTACAGTGGCTGGACTTACTGATTTGTCTAAGTGGGTCATAGGAAGGGGTGATTCAATCTCCTTTGGAATGAATATTAATTGGTAATTATGTTAGTTTGAGAGAAACCATCCAGAGCCTTACTTCCTTCTGACTTAGATTAAGTGAGTGATTGCTGGATTATATGTTGGAACTTTAATGTTGTCTTTCCTATTCTTGGACATAAAGAGAAAAATTGTTTGCTATGCCACCTTTAGGCTGCCTGTTTAATGACCTACTTACAAATTTCTACCTTGGGAAGTTTCCTTCAGCAACTTATAAGCACCTTTTGAATTCCTAGGTTCGATCCTTCTTCACTGATCTGATGTTCAAAACTTTGGAATTGGCATACTTTGCCAAGTTAAGTTCTTTATGGCAATGCCAGTTGGAGAGACTTCTTCTTTTGCTCTTCTGAATGATAGGGCAATGAGGCTTCAAGAAACGTCCTTTTTGTCCTCTTACCCCGAGACTCTTCCAATTCTTGTTGTGTCAGGGTTTCCAAGTTTGGTCATTTATAGATTGCTTTGGCTTTCTCTTCCTCAAACAAACAATCACTCCTGGTTACTTTAGTGCCTCGACCATCCTGACTACATATACAGGAAAATCTTTGTCCTTTCTTACTTTGAAAATGTGAAAGCGAGAAAATAGATGGGTTTTTCAACGGGCAAACTAGAGTCAACTGAGTGTATTTCTACTGCTGCTCACATGCACAAGAGTCTAAATTGGGCCATTATGGTGATTTGAGGTGTCAAATGAACTCGTAGTTGTTGTCCATATATAGTAACTTATGGTGTCCTCCCATTAGTAATGAGTCTAAAATAATGTGAATGGTGCTTGGAAGGATCATTTGAGTGCAAGTAAGCAGGAATGGCAAGGAACAAGTTTGGTCATGGAAAGGGCTCAGAAGCTATACTGGTTCAAGCCAGCACATGCAGAGATTTTAGCAATTATGGAAGCTCTTTGTTTGGCAGAATGCACAATTAGGACAATTTGTTAATTGTGTCCGATGTAGTTTGGGTGAAGGAGATAACTCTATGTTATTTTTGATTCCGATTGATGAATATTGTAAATGAATGTAGGGTATTGAAATTCTACTTCTAAGCTATCAAATTCAATTTGAGAAGAGAACCAAGCAATACTGATGAATGGCAAAGAAGGCAGCAACAAGTTGGGGATAGCTAATTGTGTAGTGCTCATAGCTTCTATTTGGCTTATGATGGTACTCCTCTGAGCTTTGTATTCGGTTGTAGCTAACAGGAAGCTCCCTTATCCCTCCCAACATAGAACTAATTCTAACATGGTCTGTTTTTAACTAATATGCTTTAATTTTTATTGTCCTTTCCCCCCTAAAAAAAAAGTACGCGCTTGACTTTTGACGGAGAAGCTGACATTTAAGCCAATAACAAGCTAGTTATCAATATTTTTAACTGTCGATTTCTGACAAGCAAAAGTAGCTACCAAACACCTAAATCAAGTGGAGAGCTAAATCACGCCCGCAAATATCGTATTCGCCAGCGATTTTTGTAAATTTCCAATTAGCCCTCCTTTTTAATCCCCATTCTTGTTTTCATTACAACCTCGAAGACTTGTAGATATGACAAAATAATTAAGGAAATGATGAAAAACTTGAAGAATAGGGAGAAAAATTGTTTGCATCACGCACAGCCAATAAGGAGTTAACAAAGTATATTCCCATTTTTATTCAAATACAAGTCAAATTTTGGAAGGTCTAAATGGGCAAGGCACAATGGCAAATTAAAGGGAGATGAATAAATATGTAACACTGAATGCTTCCACGCACACATTCATCTCCAACCCTCTCTTCAGTTCTAAGCGCCACGCACAGCACGGTTGATACCTACCTTCAAAGAATCCGCGCGGACAGCGATAGTATACACATCGTCAACCCCTGGCAGAGCCGAAGTAAGCGAAACCTAAACAGGACACGAATTAGCTTAAATTTGTCGCCGTCTCATGAAACTTGCGGGCCTCTTAATGCTCCCAGTTCCGTAAACGCTCGATTTGGACCATCATAGGGGCTGCTTAACAGCTGTCGTCAAGGTATTGAATTTTAATTTTTTTATTTTGAAATCGTATTTGACCGCCTAGAATGTCGACACAGGCGGGTCGCCTGAAACGGACTCCGGACGTGGGTCGACTATAAGGCCGGACCACGTCGGTGGTCCGTTGTTCAGGCGGACCCACGGGTCGACATCTAGGCGGAATCGTGATAGTAGTTTATAGGAGTATTCTTATGATTTGATGATGTTCGTTGATTTGATTGATGAAGATTATTCAGCATGAAAGATATAATGCATTTGATCTTGTCGTATCTGTATGCAAATTGTGTTAAATGTTATGACTAAGATCTGATTGTTTGTTAAGAGTTATAATATCTGTTTTCTCATATATGATTATTATTATATATTATAATTTTATTATTATTGATTTGTGTATTATATTAATGAATATAATTTATAGTGTTATAGTCCGTATTGTTTAGTGTTGTGAATGATGTATAGTTCTATTGGTTAATTGTTTAGTTGTTCTTGTAAAGTATTCTTGTTAGTGATGGTTAGCTTGAAATGGCATTGAAATTTTTGTGTAAAGTTTATGTTTAAGCGTAGTTAGTAATTGTTAGTAAAATAAAATAATAATTAAGTTAGTCATTATTGCATATTATAGCCCGCCATTTACAGTGAACATGGGGAAAAAATTGCCGAAGATTGTGATATTTGGCTGACTCTGGACCTCGTCATACCGGACTAGAGGGTTTGCGTCTGTCAGACTGTAGAAGTGATAAACTTAAGTGTGTTAAGACTGTCGTTGACGGGGGTTGAGGTTGGTTTGGAGGTGAGGTTGAGGATGATGATTTGTGGGACGATATGGGTGTTATTCTGGTTCATCGAGTCCGGACGAAGCAGGTTGTGTTTAGGTGGAAATCTCACAGGGATGCCTCGTAACATTACAAGTGCATTAGATGTGTTTCTAAGTGGGAACGGGTGGTGACAGGTGGATGAGACGAGGACGAGGTTGATGCTTAAAATCATGTACAGTGATGGACGAGGGGTAGCGTAGGTGTTGTTTAAGGCTAGTGCGTCGGAAGGGGGTAGAAGTCAAGTAGAAGAATGATAGCAGGTCAAGGGTCTATGGGGCGTGGGGTCCATGCGATGGTCTCTCATTCTAGTTAGAGGTCAGTTGCTGAGATATTGGTGAAGGTGTGAACGCAGGGTGTGTAAATGTCAAATCGTGTGACCACAATGAGGATGAGCGATGGAGACAGAGCGGATGAGTCGAGAGTTAGGGAGGCTTTGAAAAATCTGGGCTACGACCACTTCCTCATGTCGGTACGTTCCTATGCACCTCTGATCTCTTGCTGTTTGTGAGCGGGACAACTGATACGAACTTTTATATGCCTTTGGGGAGATGATATTTTGCATGATGTTGGATATTCTGCGCATTCGGTTGATGGTGCAGTGGAAAGTGTTGATGATAGTGTTCTTTGCGTACGAGTATAGGGCTTTGCAGTTAGAGAGTGAGGCAGAGTTGGACGAGGAAAATCCCGATTGTGAAAGAAAGGTGTTTTTCAGCTGAATGATTTTATGTAGTTGGAAAGCGAAGAATAGGTGCCGATTGTAAGAAGGGGTATCTGTTTATGTGTTCTAGGCACCATATATTCCTTGAAGAAGAAGCGGTTCAGATTGAGGGTCATTTGCTGCAGAGTTAAAGCACAGATGTTAGTGGATTGGAGAGGTACTCTTGAGATCACTGCTTAAGCCTAGTTACGACAACTTTGGGATAAGCATACAGGGCGAGATGTGCAGGGAGAGGCTGGTTTTTGAACGCTTCTCAGCATGGATTTATGAGTATTCTGTTTCGTCATCGCGGGGCTCTATCTGGCTATAGCGCTGATCTCCGGGTTCATGGATGCGAGGACTCGAACGACACATCGACTATTATTAGGTCGCGACGATATTAATGACAGCAGGCGCGTAAATCAATGTCCTTGCATTGTCACATATTGTACACATGTAATTGTTTTATATTCAGCTGCACTATGTTCATAGTTGTATTTCAAATGCATGGTGGTGTGGTACTTTTGGTCCGATCCAGGACAGTGTGCGGACATTACTCGGTCGCATAGGTTCGAAGCATATTGAGGCGTATAACGAGCGAGTCTAGCGTTCGGCGTACAGTGTGAGCACAGACGTGACTCGACAAGGCTACAGCGACACAGGAATGTGCGATACGATGTACTTGGGAAGGAGGACTTGCGAGATTGGGAACAATAGGGTTAGTTTGGGGTCACCATAGTGACATGAGATTGGGACATCAAAGGACAGGTAGGCTAAGGCGTGAGAGAATGAGGTTTTTCCTATATCTCATCATACATTGGTGGGGATTCGGATCAGCATTTGGTAGACTCTCGACAAACAGAACGTAAGTGTCATTCATTATTTGTTATAGAAGAATGCTTAATTATAACTTTATTTCATTTGCAGGATGAGAGTCAAATGCATGAAGGGATGATGAGAAGTTGACAATGAGACAAGCCACACAATGGAGCAGAAGCGATAAAGTATTGGAAGATGTTTGTATACTTTTTTAAGAGACTTTGTTGAACATTAGAGTCTAAGGAACTTTAATTAATTCGCAAGACGTGGACTTTGTATTGGACATGTAACTTCAACACTTTAAGTTATTCTAGTTGTTGACTTCTACTTGACAACTTTAATTGATGAAAAACATGAAAACTGTTCAACGATTACTAAACATAAGTTAATGTTATTAGTCAACTCTAACAATTAAATGATATGTTGTCTACAACCATGTCATGCCAAATTAACCAAATCAAACCACTTCTGGACCCTTTTTGCATATGAGGCGTCCCATCCGAGGACTGTATCATCTCGTAACTGGTACCAAAGCGCAGCTATGGGTGGCAAAGGACTATCTGGAGACAAGAGAAGTCAGACATAATGTCTCCTCGAATGTATGTATCCAATAGCAAGCTCTCCGGTTGGTCTAGTCACCGTTGAAGGACGATGCCATGGCAGAATCGTGACACAAGGTGTTAGAAAACCATCTGAAACATAGAACAATGACACAACGACATTCCAAATTTGAGCGATCGGGAATAGATCTGACATGACTTGCATCCAATGTTCTTCTCCCACGGGACCACCATCCCACCTTAATCTTTGAACTGCCCCTGGTAGTTCATCAAAATAAACTCCGCGATACACAAGCTTTGCATCTACCTCATTTGCAATCATTTCACGAACCAAATGCCACTGATTTTGATCATTGAAGCTCCAATCTGCAACTACTCWGAATCCGCAATTACCGTCTCCAACGACATCTACTAATCTCTCAACAAATGGTAGGATTATTGAAGGAAGCTCCTTAGTGTACCAGTAGTCCTCTATGATCATTGATTTTACTACAACATATACAAAGATATACACAACTAAGTGTAAAGAAACATACATGTGTAAACGCTTCTCAAACATGAACTAAAGCATCTGAATTTACCTAATCTGTTGTCTGATGTTGTTGAAATTTTCGCATTTCCTTTACCACTACCCTTCCCACGTCCTTTTCCGGACTTTGATTCCTTTGACTTTMCTACGTACTCAAAACGGCTGAAGTTGCGGGATGTTGCGCCAGTGTTGTGAGCTCGACGACCCTTAGGCGCCTCATTGACCTCTGGCTCTTCAATGTCCAACGCTTCTGGGTGCAACTCGCCATCTAAGATGCGACATATCATACGGCGTGTGGCCGGATCAAAAGCCTTAACCTTGTCGACAAGCTCACGAAACCACTCCAAATCTTGTTCCGACTCATCAGCGAATGCATCCATGTCGACACTTTCTCCTATCACAAGTGTCATCCAAAAAGGATGTATACGGTCCCTATAGATTGGGGGACCGCCTCTCTCAGTGGCCCTTTTCATAGCACACGCACATGGAAAGTCGTGAGTCGTCAATAAGACACAGCCGCATCGCACAAAAACTTCATCACTCAATTTCCGCATCCTATTCAACTCTGATTCCAAGATATCATGGCAAAAATGTGACACATGTCCCTCYAGATGTTGAAATGGAACTTTCGGTCCTTTACTGCGTCGTCTGCAATATTCTAACTGATATAGCAGTGAAGAGTGCTGAATTTCCATAGCTCGATGTACGCTGCTAAATATGGTATCCAACGCACCCTTAGGTGTCTCAATCCATTTCTTGATAACTGAATGTTGGCTCTCAACCCGGTTAGTCGTCGTTTGACCGAAANTTTGGCACCAATGTTTCGGGCGTCCGTGAAAAACCTATATAGGCACGGTGGCGATCCCCTCAATTCGACAACACACCCCAACGCATTCACATGCGGATTTCATGGCTCAATTCCATGACACTGAAGCTGAGGTCACACCCCCTAAGGCGGGGCGAAGCCCTACAGTGGCTGGACTTTACTGATTTGTCTAAGTGGGTCATAGGAAGGGGTGATTCAATCTCCTTTTGGAATGATATATAATTGGGTAGATTATGTTAGTTTGAGAGAAACCCATCCAGAGCCCTTTACTTCCTTCTGACTTAGATCTTAAGGTGAGTGATTGCTGGATTAATGGTGAATGGAACTTTAATGCTTTGTCTTTCCCTATTCCCTTGGACATAAAGAGAAAAATTGTTGCTACTGCCACCTTTAGGCTGCCCCTGTTTAATGGACCTACTTACAAATTTTCTACCTTGGGTAAGTTTTCCTTCAAGCACACTTATAAGCACCTTTTGAATTCTCCTAGGTTCGATCCTATCTTCACTGATCTGATGTTCTAAAACTTTGGAATTGGCATACTTTGCCCAAGCTTAAGTTCTTTCTATGGCAATGCCAGTTGGAGAGACTTCCTTCTTTTGCTCTTCTGAATGATAGGGCAATGACGGCTTCAAGAAACTGTCCTTTTTGTCCTCTTACCCCCCCGAGACTCCTTCCCACATTCTCTTTTGTTGTGTCAGGGCTTCCCAAGTTTGGTCATTTATAGATTGCTTATGGCTTTCCTTTCCTCAAACAAACAATCACTCCTGGTTACTTTATGTCCTCGAACACATTCCTGACTACCAAAATATACCAGGAAAAATCTTTGTCCCTTTCTTACTTTGACAAATGTGAAAACGCAGAAATAGATGGGTTTTTCAACGGGCAAACTAGAGTCACACTGAGTGTATTCATACTGCTGCTTCACATGCACAAGAGTTTCTAAATCTGGGCCATTATGGTGATTCTGAGGTGTCAAATGAAACTGTAGTTGTTGTCCATATATATAGACTTATGGTGTCCTCCTATTAGTAATGAGCTTAAAATTAATGTGAATGGTGCTTGGAAGGATCATTTGAGTGCAAGTATAGCAGGAATGGCAAGGAACAAGTTTGGTCACTGGATGAAGGGCTTTCAGAGAGCTATACTGGCTTCAAGCGCAGCACATGCAGAGATTTTAGCAATTATGGAAGCTCTTTGTTTGGCAAGAATGCACAATTAGGACAATTTGTTAATTGTGTCCGATTGTAGTAGTGTGGTGAAGGAGATTAACTCTATGTCTATTTTTGATTCCGATTTGATGAATATTGTAAATGAATGTAGGGTATTGAAATCTCACTTCTCAAGCTATCAAATTCAATTTGAGAGTAGATGAACCAATGCAATAGCTGATCGAATGGCAAAGAAGGCAGCAACAGAGTTGGGGATAGCTACTGATTGTATTGTGCTTCATAGCCCTTCTATTTGGGCTTATGATTTGTACTCCTCTGAGCTTTGTAATTCGGTTGTAGCTAACCAGGAAGGCTCCCTATCATCCCCTCCCCCACATAGAACTAATTCTAACAATGGTCTTGTTTTTAACTATTTAATGCTTTAATTTTTATTGTTCCTTTTCCCCACCCCTTAAAAAAAAGTAGCGCTTGACTTTTGACGGAGAAGCTGACATTTAAGCCAATCAACAAGCTAGTTATCAATCATTTTTTTAACTGTTCGACCATTTTGACAAGCCAAAAGCTAGCTACCAAACACCCCTATAATCAAGTGGAGAGCTAAATCACGCCCGCAAATATCCGTATTTCGCCCGCGTATTTTTGTAAATTTCCRAATTTAGCCCTCCCTTTTTAATTCCCCATTCTTGTTTTCATTCACCCCAAACCGGCAAGACCTTGTAGATATGAACAAAGTATAATTAAGGAAATGAATGAACAAACCTTGAAGAATAGGGAGTAAAAAATTGTATTGCAATCAACGCACAGCCAAATTAAAGGGAGTTCAACAAAGTATAATTCCCCATTTTTATTCAAAGTACAGAGTTCAAATTTTGGAAGGTCTAATGGGCAAGGCACTAATGCCGAAATTTAAGGACGATGAATAAATATGTAACCCACTGAATGTTTCCTCACGCACACATTCACTCTCACCCTCTTCTCACCATTCTAAGCTGCCACGAACAGCCACGGTTCGATACCTGTCCTTCAAGAATCCCGCGACCGGACCACGCGATAGTCGCCCATATCGTCAAACCACTCGCACGCAGCCGCAACAGTAAAGCGAAACCTTAAACAGGACACCGAATTAGCTATAAATTTGTCGCCGTCCACTGAAACTTGCGAGGCCTTCTTAATGCCTCCAAATTCCGTAAACGCCTCGATTTGGACCCATCAATATCCGGTCGCGTGCTTAAACGCTGTCGTCCAAGTATGTTTGAATTTTAATTTTTTTATTTTGAATCGTATTTGGTCCGGCCTAGAATGTCGACACACGACGGTGGTCGGCTGGAACAACGGACCTCCGACGGTGGGTCCACCTATAAGGCCGGACCCACCTCGGTGGTCCGTTGTCAGGCCGGACCCACGTCGGTGGTCCGACATTCTAGGCGGACCATCGTGATAGTATTTATAGGAGTATTCTATGATTTGATATGTTTCGTTGATTGATTAGATGAAGAAAAGGGATAATTGCTATGAGAATGAAGCTTAGATCGAAACGAATTTTATGCAACGGTTATGATTCTATGTGGCGTACTGTGATGATGTACTTGCAGAGGAAACTGGATTGAGTTAAGGTGTCTAATGAGCAATGAATATGGGTCTTGATTTATCCTGTGTGTGATATTTAGTGTTGTTTATTATTACTGTTTTTCACTACTATTGGGTATTTTATTATTATTAGATTTTTTATTATAATGGATTTTATTAATTGATACTATTGTTGTTACTCTATATAATTATCTGTTTCCATTATTATGACATAATTATAGTCTTGTAAATACTGTATCGATTTTTGTTTAGTGATTGGGCATTGATTTTGTTAGTCTTTGCTATTTGGTTAATTGCTTTATTAATATGTCTTGAATGGTAGTTTTGGTTAGTGATGGTTAAGTTGAAATGTGGTTCAAGAAAATTTTTGATGTTAAAGTTTAGTGTTAAGCGTAGTTAGTAATTGTTAGTAATAAATTTAAAATATAAGCTAAGTTAGTCATTATTGCTATTTAGACTGCGCCATTTACAGTTGAACTGAGTATTGGAAGATTGTGATACTTGTCGGTGCCTCTGGCTCGTCATACCGGACTAGAGGGTGGGTTTAGCGCTCGTCAGAACGTGAGACACAGGAGTGATTAACTTAAGTAGTGTTCAATGCATCTGTCAGTCTTGACTAATGCTGGGGGTTTGAGGTATCGGTTTGGGAGGGTGAGGGTTTGAGATGATGATTTGTGGGACGATATGGGTGCTTATTCTGGTTCATTCGATCCGGCAAGGGAGGTTGTGTTGAGGCTAACTGGCAAATCTTCACAGGTGATGACTCTCTCAGACCATGTAAGGATTAGTGTGTTTCTAAGTGGGAACGTGGTGAGAGGTGGGATGAGGAACGAGGCACGAGGTTGGATTGCTTCAAAACTGCATGGTCTCTCGTGCTACTAGTAGAAGTGTGGCGACTAGGTAGTGAGGAAGCAGTCTGCGGGGTAGAGTGTTTGTGTTTTAAGAGGTAGTGGATCGCGATCGAAACGTTGGGGTAAGAGGTCTAGTGAGGAAAATCGGCAGTACGACAGACTGATTCCATGGTAGTCAAGGGTCCTATGGGCGGGGGTCCATGCGATGGTTCTCTCATTCCTAGTTACGGAGGTCACGTTGCTGTAGATATTTGGGAAGGTGTGGAACGCAGGGTGTTGAAATGTCAGAATCGTGTGCACACACATGAGGACCTGAGCGAGTGGAGACTAGAGCGGATGAGTCGAGAGTTGAGGGAGGCTTTGAAACAATCTGGGCTAGACCACCTTCCTCATGTCGCGTACGCTTCTATTGATGCACCTCTGATCTCTGCTTTTGTTGAGCGGTGGCAACCTGATACGAACACCTTTTATATGCCTTTTGGGGAGATGACTATTACATTGCATGATGTCTGGCATATTCTGCGCATTCCGGTTGATGGTTGCATGGTGGAAAGTGTTGATGATAGTGTTCCTTTGCGTACGATGTATATGGAGCTTTTGCAGTTAGAGAGTGAGGCAGAGTTGGACGAGGAAAAATCCCCGATTTGGAAGAAAGGTTGTGTTTCAGTCGATGATATTTTATGTAAGGTTGGAAAAGCGAAGAATAGGGCCCCYGATATTGTAATGAAGGGGTATCTGTTATGTGTTCTAGGCACCACATTATTCACTGAGAAGAGCGGTTCTAGATTGATGGGTCATCTGCTGCATGAGTTAGACACAGATGTTAGTAGGATTGGAGAGTACTCTTGGGGATCTACTGCTTTAGCCTATCTGTATCGACAACTTGGGATAGCATCCAGGGCGGATTGTGCAGGGATAGGTGGTTTTTTGACGCTTCTTCAGGCATGGATTTATGAGTATTTCCCCTGTTTTCGTCATCGACGGGGCTCTCTTGCTATAGCCGACACTGATGCTCGTTGTTCCCGATGGGATTGCGGAAGGAGCTCGAAAGACCATCATCGACTTATTAGTTTTAGGTCGCGACTATATCAGATGACAGCAGGCGAGGTAATTATTCCAAATTCTTTGCAATTGTCACATATTTTGTACCCATGTAATTGTTTTATATTTCAGATGCCACTTGTTTCTAATCGTTTTGTATTTCAAATGCAGGTGGTGTGGTTACCTTTTGGTCCTGATCCAGAGGTGACAGTGTCGCGYACATTGTACCTCGGTCGCATAGGGTTCCGAAGCATTATTGAGGCGTATAACCCCGAGCGAGTTCTGAGGCAGTTCGGGCGTATTCAGTGTATCCCACCAGTACCTGACTTGCCGATCAAGGCTACCCGBCCACGTAATGTGCCAGCATACGATGTCACTTGGGACGTGAAAGGACTTGCGAGATRGTGGAACAAATATGTGTTGAGTTTGGGGTTCACCACTAGTAACCATCTGAGATTGGACGATCCAAAGGTAGCACGGTTAGGTCCTAATRGGTGCGTTGAGGAGTACATGGATTGGTTTTTCCTATATTCTCATCCTATACTAGTTCGCGATGGATCCGGATGCAGCAATTTGGTAGGCAATCTTCGGACACACACAGATTACGTAAGTGTTCTCATT